>OZ024904.1:48015991-48133491 GCA_964017125.1 Flabesymbios commensalis
GTATTTTAAAGATGTATACTTGCTTACGATGTAGATCTACTTACCTAATAACAGATCGATAATATATTAGTATTAATATTATTACATGGGTCTCTTTTTAGGGTTATTTATTACTATGGATTGATCAGATGGAAATTATATGAAAATTGAATTTCAACTCTATTCAGCAGTTATGGGATATTTTAGCAGTATCCACACCGCCTGCCCCCCCCCCCCCCGCCTTCTCCTCCCGCACCAACCGGGCCATTGAGCCAGGGCAATTAGTCTTTGATGTAAGCCTCTTCACTGATGGCCTGCTCCTGTTGGTGATAAGCCCCATGATAAGTGGTTACACCAGGTACACACACGGTGCGCACACTTGGTCACACCACTCGCATCACCTGCACAAGTGTCGTGTCAGCGTTGCAATACACGTTAGCAGTACTTTACCTTTCGATATACCTATATTCCATTGTGCCTAGCCAATGCCTACATGTACATATACATAATTAAACTTACCTGTCACAATTACAATGGTAGAGACGTCAGAAAACGTGATATATACATGTATATATTGGGAGAGGGGAGGTGTATACATGTACAGTAGTTATTCATGTACAGGAGTTTTGTTGTGAACATTTAAACTAGCAGATGGTCATGAGATGCAGACAAAGAGCTTGTTTAATCGATGATGTGAAAATATAAACTTGTAAATCTAAGTACTATGAGACAATGAGCACTATGCGACAAAAAAGTTAATAAAGTTCGAAGGTGGTGTGAAGTACATAAAATATATAGAAACATATATTAATATTATTATGTTCCCAGCTGTCAGTACATTCATGTATAAGATCATCGGCGTATGGGTGGTTTAACGCTTTTATTGCTGGCACCATTGGTGTATGGTTGGTTTAACGTTGGCACCGTCATCCCCCTCCCCTTGGTTGTGGTTGGTGGAGCCACGCCTCCTCTCTTGTCCCCCCTTTGGATGACTCATCACGGTCCCCCATCCCCTCCTTGGAAAGGGTGACTCATCACGGTCCCCCCCCTTGGCTCCCCCTCCCCTTGGTGCCTGTTACAGACTGGTACGTCCCCCTCCCCTTGGGTACGCAGGGGGTCCCCCTCTCCCAGAAAAGGATGACTCATCACTGCATCCCCCCTCCCCACAGAAAAGGATGCCTCACCAATGCCCCCTCTCCTCTCCACTTGGTGTCTGTTACAGACTGGTATGACCCCCACCTATGTAATGGGAATGATATTTGATTAATGGGTATCATGTTTTGACATTGAGAGCATCAAGGTGCATGATTAATGAGCGTCATGCTCTTATTATTGGTATGTATGATCAATGAGCATCAAGATGATGACTCATCCTCAGGTGATGAATGGGTATCATGTTTTGAGGCTGGGAACATCAATGTGCATGATTAATGAGCATCATGTTTTGACATCAATAGTTGGATGACTCATCATCATATGATTGATGGGCGTCATGACGCTAGTACCCCTCCCCAGAAAATGATGACTCACCACTACACCCTCTCCATGGGGGATAAATGAGCATCATGTTTTGACACTGGGAGTATCAATGTGTATTATTAATGAGCGCCATGCTCTTATTATTGGTATGTATGATTAATGAGCATCAGGATGATAATTCATTCAAGAATTCAGGAATTCAAGAATCCAATACCTTTTATATATTTTTTTTCTGTGTGTAATATGAGAAATACATTCAATTCTATATTGAAATTGACCCAATTCTGTTCAAAAATTCAAGAATTCAGGAATTCAAAAATCAAGAATTCAGGAATTCAAGAATTCAGGAATTTGATAATTCAACCCAATGCTGTGTCAATGCTGGCCCAACATCTCCGATGCTATTATTCAATATAGTATTAGGGATATTTCTTAGTGATAGTACAGTATATTGTTTTGGTGATGAGGGTTCTACAGTGCAATGTATTATAATCATACAAGTCAATTTGCTTTTTAAATTATTTTTATTACTACCTTTATATACATAATTGACATATTTTATTCTACAAATTTTATTTTGTAAGTTATTTTTCTGTAATTTGTATTCTTGTGTTTTTTTTTCCTATTTTATATTTTACAATTTTATTTAGCCTGTATTTTTTTATTTTTATAAAATTTGTTTGAAATATTATGAGTTGCAAAACTAATGTATGAATACGGCTGTGAATACATACATGTGGTGTATAATCGTTGAGTGTGTGCTAAAATTATTGCATAACTACTTTTAAGATGTGAATATACCTTGCATTGACGTTGTTATATGTGTGTAAGTGTGTTTAATTGAGCGTCTATAGATGCATGACGTCAGCATATGACGCTATTTAATAATGTGTCATCATAATTGTGCAACATGACGCTAATCCCTGCTTTGCCATTGGTTGATTAAAAATATAAGTAGGCGTCCACTCCATCATGAAAAGATAGCATATAATCCCTGCTTTGCCATTGGTTGATTAAAAATATAAGTAGGCGTCCACTCCATCATGAAAAGATAGCATATAATCCCTGCTTTTCCATTGGTTGATTAAAAATATAAGTAGGCGTCCACTCCATCATGAAAAGATAGCATATAATCCCTGCTTTGCCATTGGTTGATTAAAAATATAAGTAGGCGTCCACTCCATTATGAAAAGATAGCATATCATCACTGAAAATGAACTGTGCTAGACTGATGACTCATCCACGAGTGATTGATGGGCGTCATGACGCTGCTGCAGCTGTTTCTGCTCCTGCTGATGCAGCTGTTTCTCCTCCTGATGCTGCTATTGTTGCCGCCGATGCCGCTGCTGCTGTTGCTGCTGCTGCTGTTGCTGATGGCATGTTAACCATTTCATTGCACGGACCGTCTTTATGCATCAGAATCTGACGTCTGTATGTACATGTATATATATTGACACAATAAACACATGTGATGCAACATTTTAAATATATTATACCCAAATCAAATAATATATTGTACCGAAAATGTACATCTATTTGAATAATAATTAATTGAATGATAACATAACTCATCCTCGGATGATAAATGGTCATCATGTTTTGACACTGGGAGCATCAATGTGTATGATTGATGGGTGTCTACAGGTGGCTGATGACTCATCATCAAATGATTGATGGGCGTCATGACGCTGGTCCCCCTCCCCTAGAAAATGATGACTCACCACTACACCCTCTCCATGGGTGATAAATGTGCGCCATGTTTTGACACTGGGAGCATCAATGTGCATGATTGATGAGCGTCAAAATGATGACTCATCCTCAGATGATGAGTGGGCGTCATGTCACGACGTCAATTACTTTATTTTGATTGGATAGTTCAAAATATTAACAAGCATAGGACCTATAGATCTGTATAATGTCAATTCTCAGCAAGAGTAAGTGCGAGTTTTACAAAGCATGAGATGATATTATTTAGATATTATTTAGATATTATTTAGATATTATTTTTACATTATTTATAAATTAATTATATATTATTTAGATATTATTTAGATATTATTTTTACATATATGCTTGCTGCTGCTGCTGCTACTGCTAGCAGATAGCCTTGCTTAATTCACATTGCTTTTAAAGATAAACATCTGATAAATCCGATTATGACCATTAATTGAAAAGCTTAGCAATATTTTGGGGTGAAATTTTATAATTGTGTTATCATGACGGAATGCTGTCAACGTCATGTAGTTAGCAAATGCCACCCTCCACAACCTGGTTCATAGTGTGACGTTAGTGTACATAGTTGTATTTAAATACAGATTAAGAGATTTATCATTACATTGAATTAGAAATTATTTCACTAGACACATTTGATTTATATGACAAAAGAAGTGATTTTGAGGAGTCGGAAGAACAAAAAAAATTCTGACATTTTTTTCAAAATACAGCACTCAGATTAGACCCAGTGGCTGAAACAGGTTTATGTCACAGATTGACTGCGAACAAAATCGCGGAACATTTCTTTGGACTGTCATATCTCAAAATATCGGGCAATAATCAGATCAAAAATATTTTTTTAGAATCAGTAACATTTCAGTTCCATGCCCGCATGCGCAGCTCAGAGGTCATTAAAAGTCATTAAAAAGTTATGGACATTTCTCTGACCATGGGGTCGAGACGGCTCTCAGTTACTGCCGGCGCTCGGTTCATATATGTACATGTATACATGTTAGGGGAGAGCGGCAGTGTAAGAAATATCTTCCCAGCAAGAGTTAGAATAACAGTTATAAAACACAGCAAAAATGTAGTGTTGTAACCCATTGTATTGCATGATTCATGGTTTATCCACCCCCATGCGATCACCACACATCATTAAATAGCAGCATATGCTGACGTCATGCATCTATAGACGCTCAATTAAACACACTTACGCACATATAACAACGCATATGCCTAAGTAATACAGTCAATGCAAGGTATATTCACATCTTAAAAGTAGTTATGCAATACTTTTAGCACACACTCAACGACCATACACCACATGTATGTATTCACAGCCATATTCATACATTAGTTTTGCAATTCATAATATTTCAAACAAATTTATAAAAAAGTATGTATATAAAGGTAGTAATAAAAATAATTTTAAAAGCAAATTGACTTGTATATGATTATAATACGTTGCACTGTAGAACCCTCATCACCAAAACAATATACTGTACTATCACTAAGAAATATCCCCAATACTATATTGGATAGTAGCACCGGAGATGATGGGCCAGCATTAACAGAGCATTGGGTTGAATTCTCAAATTCCCGAATTCTTGAATTCTTGAATTTTCGAATTCCTGAATTCTTGAATTTTTGAACAGAATTGGGCCAATTTCAATATAGAATTGAATGTAATTCTCATATTACACACATAATCTTTTTTATATAAAAGGTATTGGATTCTTGAATTCCTGAATTCTTGAATGAGTCATCATCCTGTGCTCAATAATCATACATACCAATAATAGGAGCATGACGCTCATTAATCATACACATTGATGCTCCCAGTGTCAAAACATGATGCCCATCAATCATTTGATGATGAGTCATCCAACTATTGATGTCAAAACATGACGCTCAATAATCATGCACATTGAGGTTCCCAGCCTCATAACATGACACCCATTAATCACCTGAGGATGAGTCATCATCCTGATGCTCATTAATCATACATACCAATAATAAGAGCATGACGCTTATTAATCATGCACCTTGATGCTCCTAGTGTCAAAACATGATACCCATTAATCAAATATCATCCCCATTACATAGGTGGTGAGTCATACCAGTCTGTAACAGACACCAAGTGGAGAGGAGAGGGGGCACTGGTGAGTCATCCTTTTCTGTGGGGAGGGGGAATGCAGTGATGAGTCATCCTTTTCTGGGGGAGGGGGACCCCCTGCGGACCCAAGGGGAGGGGGGCGCACCAGTCTGTAACAGGCACCAAGGGGAGGGGGAGCCAAGGGGAGGGGGGACCGTGATGAGTCACCCTTTCCGAGGAGGGAGTGGGGGAACGTGACGAGTCATCCAAAGGGGGGACAGGGGAGGAGGGGAGCTCCACCAATCACAACCGAGAGGAGGGTGATGACGGTACAAACCTTAAACCAACCATACACCAATGTTGCCAGCATTAAAAGCGTTAAACCACCCATACACCGATGATCTTATACATGAATGTACTGACTTGAGGCCTCAATCTGGCCCCCTTACTACTAAGGATTATATTTGAATTTGACAAATGCTAATGAGCAGTAAATACTCGATGGTAGTTGTAATTTATTGTAACTAATCACACTGTAGTGTAGTGACTTATCCCAACTATTAGCCTGAATGGTTACTAATAAAAGACATTTCCCACCTTTGCGTCGGCCTGAACACACACCCATTTTGCTTGAGATATTTTCTCAAGCATAATGGTTGCTTTATGTACTGTCATTATATACATATTATGTACTGTCATATTTGCTTCTGGACAATCAATAAAATAATTTGCGCTAATGGTTAAGTATGTTCTAAATTTTTGCGACGGTTTCGACAATTGTTTCAATAAATACAAAGCTTATGGAATGGCTTCATCAAGTCAGAAAAAAAGTTACTTACGTTGTTTATTGATAAAGACAGTATACTAAATACATACACGTTAACATCTTCACACTAGCCATTAACTCAAACAACGAAAACATATTCAATCAGGAAAATCAAAACATATTCCCACGTCCTCTTTATTTGCAACAGCAGTGTAATAACCTAAAATAATTAAATATTGTGTAGTAAGGTATCAAATAAAATAAATATTATCATAAATGATGTGAATATACCATAGGAAATTATTGTCCCGATTTTTTGTCTCTCAACGTGATATGCATTACTTTCTTACATAAATTTACTGTCGATACAGCCGCATGCGATCAGTGTCGTGGGTTTTTTTTTCTGGGGGAAATAAATTTTACTTGCTCCACCATAGTCGTAGCTTTTATCACATCGATTTAATTGTCGCAAATAGTAGGCCCAACACAATATTGTATTGACAGTATCAATTTTACTTGGCAAATGCATCGATTCTCAACACTTTAAAGCTCTTTTTGCCATTTTGTCATTTAATAATAATATATACAATCACGACGACTGGTGTCGCTGCAAAATTATGGCAAAGTTAATTGTAACACACCACAAAAAAATCCGCAAATCTGAAAAGTATTTTGTCCAAGTAGTCAGATTTCTAAATGCAAACATATACTGGACTGGAAAACTTAATGAAGTGTTGGTAGACATCGGTGCTACGTTATATCTAAATGGTGGAGCTGGTACAAATCATAACCAATTTATTTATAAAGAACAAACTTCGGTATATCTGAATATATACGAGGCGCTGTCAAATTAAGAAGGATAATAAAACATATAGTACTATGTTATAATATATGCCATATTCAGATCTATCGAATCTATCATAATTCAGTTTTTTCTTCGACTTAAAGCGACACAATTAGGCCAAAAATCACACAAAAGCCAAAATTGTATTTTCGCGTTTTGATATGTCCATAATATGTGAACATGTCCATATACTAGAATTGTTTATTTTTTTTTATTTTTGGTTGCTGTGGCAACGTAGCAAGAGTGCAGAAAGCCCCATTTATCAGTTTTTCCCGTATTTCTTACATGTATTTTTGACATGCGTGTCCGAAATTGAATCTCGTCCTTATTTTCCGTTCAGCTGGTAAATGCGCAACACAAAATTGAAAAAAAACTTACGCAATTCTAGTCTGCGGACATGTTGACATATCAAGGAGCCAAAATAAAAATGATGATTTTGGCCTCATTGTGTCGCTTTAAAATACACACAACACACAAAAGGTTCATAGACTTCATAGACAACCCCCATTCCACAGTAAAATATACATTACGACAGTACAATTTCTATAATTCATATTCGAATCTAATGTTTTAACAATAGATTGACGTTACTATTTTAACTACAACTAGAAAATGCAATATCAAATAGTAGCATTAAAGCATTACAGCATTGTAAAATGCATGTGGCAGGCCTCAGAAGGATTGTGACTCGGTTTTAAAATATAAATAAAAGTAGCAATTACATCAAGAAACGAAATATCACTTGACTATACATTATCTTGACACCACGTGCATACAGCTCTCTTCTATAGTCACAGTCACGTATATATATATTACTTCGTTCATTATAGCACTTCAATTATAGTGAAAATAGTGGAAAAAACTCGAAACAAGTGTGATTAGATGTTGTATTTGTTGATGTGGCCTGGTATCCACCATGACATATAATAAGGGGTGGGGTGGAGCAGACCTAATCCTCACATTCGCCACATCCACATGTCTCTATTGAAGGGTAGGTGTACAACTCCTCTGTCCCGTCTGAAATACAAATACAAGTTTTCTTAGGAAATACAAAAGTCGGACAAGTCGTATTCTAACCCCCCAAAAAAGCAACATAATGGCAGCCAATGATTTGGCCATGTGACAGGTTGACTCCTGTTGTTTGATCATTTATTGATATTAACACCACGTGATATGAAATACCGTCTTTTCGTTGGATGGGCGTCGATAACTACACTTGGGCCGAGGTTTCCTAATTGGACGTGGCATATACAATAAGTCTATTTATGTGATAGCTAATAAAACACGTAATTTTATAATCGGTAACGTAACTACTTTGTAAACTCCACAGTTGAAAATACATGATTCGCGACCATATTCCAGCACCCCAATCAATGGCGGGAAAAAAACAAACATGATCTACACGTATTTTTTTACATTACACTGCTTAGGCCAATGTTTTTGGTCTGTTGACCTCTGTATTTAAAGTAAACATGAAATAAAAATAAAAATTAATGTTGACTCGACAGCATTTCAAAATGGACGCGGTTGAACGCAGCAACCGCTTGTGACCGTTACCTCAGGTCGGTAGGGAATTTAAAACACGTATTCTTCTATCCAACACTTAGATCGACCACCTCACATCTGGAGGCGTTGGTACGAGCATCAAAGCCCATAATGACGCATCAAGAGTTCTTATAGCGTTCTTATATAGTTCTTAGGATGTTTCTAAGGGGTTTTGTCAAGTTAAAAAAATTCCAAAAATCCGAGAAAAATGCGGAAGTGGGTGGGTGGGTCAAGCTCCAACTCGGATTTCTTTTTTTTTTAAATATGGTGTTTTTTTGTGTTGTTTTTTTGGTTGTACATGTTTCCCAAAAATTAAAAAAAATTGATAGGCGGGTGGGTGGGTGTAGTCTCGACAATCTTGACAAGACCCCTAAGGCGAGTGCATATGAACCCTACGGCGAGGGGTTGTCTAGAGGCGTTCGTAGAGTTCTTAGACATTTCCAAAACCTTATGATCTTTCTTACGGCTGCCTTGTAAAGCCGACAAGAAAAAGGCCGAAATTTTCCGTAAATCGTCGGCACGGCGCTCGTACGGTGAACGAGATATAAATTGGACTCCCACAGCCGCATGCGCTGTTAAACATATGTCATTTGCAACATTTAGTGACTATTGCTCTTAGTGGACAGGTTAACGACATGCCCACTGCATTTTGTAGTAGAATTATGCCACTTGGCACGAATGCTACTTGGACCAATTGGAAAAATTTGAGCAGCGGACGTGTTTGATATCTGCTTTTATTTTGCCATAATTCAAGGTCAGAGGTCAATTTCAAGGTCAAATATGATTTTTTAGCAAATAAGGCTACGAACAAGTGTAATACCTCTATTTCATTTAATTTTGACTGAAAAACTCATTTCTGGTAATATTTTAATAATTCAAGGTCATCTCCAAGGTCAAAAGGTCAATTTGAAGGTCAAATTGTTTAAAATGTCATTTTTAACATATTAAACTACGAACAAGTGTAATACCTCTATTTTATGGGATTTTGACTGGAAAATTTATTTCTGGTATTATTTTAATGATTCAAGGTCATCTTCAAGGTCAAAAGGTCAATTTCAAGGTTAAATTGTTGAAAATGTCATATTTAACAATCACAATTAGGAACAAATGTAATAACTCTAGTTGGTGTTATTTTGACTACAGAATCTATTTATGATACTATGATGGTGACTCAAGGTCATCTTCAAGGTCAATTCCAAAGACAAAACTGCGAAAATATGTTTTTTTAACAATTACAAATAGCAGCAAGTGTAATACCGCTTTTTGATGTGTTTTTGACTGAAGAATCAACTTGTAGTACTATTTTGATGATTAGAGGACATTTCAAGGTCAAAACTTAAATTGCAAGGTCAAGTAAGCAAATATCTCGTTTTCAAGGTTAAGATGCTATTTTGTAACTAATACAGCTAGGATAAAGTGTAATACCTCTGTTTCGTATATTTTTGACTGGAAAATTCATTTCTGACTATTTTCATGATTCAAGCCATCTTGAAGATCAAAACGTCAATTTCAAGGTCAAAATGCAAAGATATAATTTAAAAACAAACAGATAACATCAGGTGCAATACCTCTTTTTTTACCTCAGGTGCAATACCTCACTGTATAATCCATTACTGATACTATTTTTTGTGATTCAGGGTCACCCGCAATATCAAAATGTCAATGTCAATTCCACAAATACGAAAATTATATGACTTTGACATCTACCATAGGCCTACTACAAGAACGAATCATGTATGTGTGCATGTCATAATTATGCAGACCACCTTGTCATTGATCAGCTTCATATTTTACACTAGCATGTAGGCCTTGTGGCCCAGTCGTCCAGTAAGGTTATTATTTTGATCCGAAAAATAGGGAACAGATGAAATTTGGGGGATTGTATCTTGAACCCTACCTAAGCATTTTTGCAACACACTAAAAGTTTCCTGAATTTATCCTTGTGTATTTGCCGCTAGAGGGCAAAATCCAAAGTGGCCACCACTGCAACGTAATGTGCTATAACTTTGCTGCCAAATAACGTAGAAATGTGTTAGCATACTGTTGACGCTTGTGAATTTCACCGTTTCTAGCTTCAAAATGGCATTGTGATTGAGCTTTCTGTCCTGTCAAGATATAAGATCGATTTGGTTTGCGGCTGCGCCATTGTCGATGCGGTACATTATGTCCTGTATTAGGTCAAATAATATTTTCTTCACAAAATATAGAAAATATTTCTTAGATCAACAATAAAAAATACGTAAAAAAGGTATAAAGAATCACATCAAAAAGGTATCACGTATTATTTGTATTCACAATCATGTTGTTTGTCCTAATTTGACCTTAGAATTGACTTTGTGGTGTTTAAAATAACACGAATCCAAAAATATATCAGACATGGTCAGTCAAATTACATTTAAAAATGCATTATTACACTTCAACAAAAGTAAGCTAATTTTGACCTTATATAACCACGAAGATGACATTTAACCATCAATCTACTCCTAAGAAATGCTGTCAAAGCCATATCTTATTTATGTATATTACACGTGTTTCTATGTTTATTTGTGGACAATGTTTTCAGAAATGAGACATTGAATTTTACATTTATTCTTTAAACATGTTAAAGAGGACTAGAATGATGAAACTACCACTACCAGGAATTTCTAGTAAAGAAAGATCATGAGCACTGCATTTTTTCAGGGAAAGCATGATACAAGTTTTAGTCAGAGAGACAATTTCTATTCGTTTCTGATTATCCCTCCCCCCCCCAAATGCGCTATTTTCTAAGATGGCGAAAGTCAAACATTAATTTGACAAAATATTCGACAGAATAGATAAAGGTTCATGATGTTGGTGTTTACAATTTGGATTTTAGATATGCCCGACATCGTAGTGCGGCAATAAACTGCAGTAGACATTGTTTTGTGGTAAAGTCCAGAATAATCGTCATTTGTGCAAAGTCAAATAATAAATGGATATCATTTTCGACAAAATAGAAGTACATTCATGATTTATGTGTCTGCCATAGGGTTGTCCGGTATGCCCGATAAAAAGAGTGTGGTCATAAAGTACCTGAGACATTGCAGAGTGGGTAAATCCAAGATGGCCGCAATTTGTCTGAGGTCAAACACAAAATCCATATCACTTTTAAAACAGATTCGTGATTTTGATATCTACCATAGTTCCAAGTTATGCAGTTGCATTATCAAAAAACATTTTAGACACCGTCTACATGCCTAAAACCACGATGGTGGTTACCAAGCAAACAAAATGGCCATAATAGAGCAACATATGTGTAGAACTTCTACTGGAATCGGGATACATCGATGATTTTGGTGCATAGGCCTACCGTGTGGTTTTCAGGTACGCCCGACATGGTGGTATCACAAAAAAAAATACTAGAGATGGTAGAAGCCAAGAGTGTAACCAAAAGGCCAACATAATTGCCGTCACAGGGCCACAAACAAGCAATAAATGTGTAAAACGTCAACTGGAATCGAGTTAGATCTGTGATTTTGGTATCCACCAAAGATATATACCGACGACTCGGACATTGTGGCATTTTCAGAAATCATATTAGGCATTGTTGAGATAATGAAACCCAAATTAGTGGTTAGTCAGAGACTGCCCGCAAATAGGCCATGACCAAACACGAAAATCTGCATCGCCTTTAACACCATTGTGGTAGACGAGTGATTTTGACAAATGAATGTTCATTTGGCGTAGGCCCACGGTACCTGTAAATCATTATGGCAGGCTGGCGGGGGCATACCATACTATGCATATGTATTCCTGCTCAGCCTACTTGTAGGTCAAGTGCATAGGCTTGCAAATTAGGGCCCATAAATATAAAATGAATTCATGGTAAGGGGCTGCAGGCCTTAAATTAAAAAAAATAATTATGCCTACAGCCAACTTAGTTCTTGTTGTTCAGATAGTACTTATTATTATTATTGTTAATAATAATAGACTTTGTTTTTCAGGCTTTGTGGTTTTTCAGTGTCCCCTTGTAAGAATTGAAAGCAGCTACTCGACTTTTCCCCGGAACTTTAATTTATTTTCACTGGTTAGGTCAGTACACTGAGGTTGTACTTTTGTTTGGCTTATAGTCGCCATCTTGGATTTAGCAATCTCTATCATCACTAATGTTATTTTCTGGTGGCGTACCTGAAAGCCATATGATGGAAACCAACATCATGCGTCTGCTGGGGTACTGGGATGATTGCTAGTAGTAGTACTTTTTGCCCCCATCCGGGGAGGGTCATTAGTGATATGTTCCGTCAGTTTCATGCTATACGGCATGGTACGGAAGCACTAGTCTACAGCAATCATCCAAGGGAAGCTGCAGCCTCCTCGTATCTGGCCATAATCTTTGGCCGGATTGCCAGTGGTACACCCTAGTTCCTCCGCTCAACTGCGGTGATAATGCAGCTCTCGCATCAGTGCTGGCGCTTGTTTAGGCTGTGGTAGCCTTAAAATAACCGACAATAGCGTGTTTGCCATTAGGTCTCTCAAGTGGGATGACTGGAGTTACCCAGAGGCAGTTATCCTTCCTATTGTTACTCTGGGGACTATCCGACCCGATGATAGTGGAGCTACGCGAAATGCCACGGAGATTCAGCATTAAATTGCACAGCGAAACCCAAGTCTCCGGCCGTCTGGGGGTAGAACCCCTTATTGGGCGAGCGAAGGAAAACGCTCTCAATAACCCACCATGCCCTCTCACCCCCACCCTCACATCATCATCTGTCGACTACAACGTTTTTATCGTATTACAATGTCACTTAAAAGACCTTTTGTGCCGAAAAGTGACGTAAAGCAATAATTTACTATTACTACTACCACATGTGTCTGCTTCAATTCTGTCACAAAATGATACCAATTTATTGTTTGACCTTGCATAACTTGCGGTCATCTTTAAGTTTACCGGCCACACCAATAAGTCGGGCATACCTTAAAACCCTATTATAGAGACATGTTTCTTTTCTGTTGAACAGTATAACAATTTAATGCTTGACCTTGGCCATCTTGGAAACTGGAGGATCACTGTATAATCCATTACTGATACTATTTTTTGTGATTCAGGGTCACCCGCAATATCAAAATGTCAATGTCAATTCCACAAATACGAAAATTATATGACAGTAAAAAATGGATCTTATTCTTATTTATTGGAATCATATTTTTGCTCATTTGACGTTTTGACCTTGAAGATCACCTAGAATCATGAAAATAATACCAGAAATGGATTTTCCAGTCAAAAGGACACAAAAAGAGGCGATACACTTGTTCCTAGATATATTAATTAGAAATATCATATTTGACTTTGAAAATCATATTTTCGCCCTCTTGACCTTGACATTTACGCTTTGACCTTAAAGATGACCTTTAATCATCAAAATAGTACCACGAATTGACTCTTCAGTCAAAAAAACATCAAAAAGAGGTATTACACTTTGCTGATATTTGTATTTGTTAAAAATTATATTTTCACAGTTTTGACCCTAGATTTGACCTTTTGACCTTTAAGATGACCTTGAGTCAGCAAAACATTATTAGAAATAGATTCTGCAGCCAAAATCACACTAAAATGAGTTATTACATTTGTTCCTAATTAATTTTGTTAAAAATGACATTTTCAACAATTTGACCTTCAAATTGACGTTTTGACCTTGAAGATGACCTTGAATTATTAAAATAGTACCAGAAATGAGTTTTTCAGTCAAAAATAAATGAAATAAAGTTATTACACTTGTTCGTAGCTTTATTTGCTAAAAAATCATATTTGACCTTGAAATTTGAACTTTGACCTTGAATTAGAGCCAAAAAAACGCAGAAATCCAAAACGTCCGCTGCTCAAAATTTTCCATTTGGTCCAAGTATCATTCGTGCCAAGTGACATAATTCTACTACAAAATGCAGTGGGGGGTCCATTTTGCGCAGTTAACCTGTCTACTATCTCTCTGATCAGAAATCATGAGGCGTTGCACCAATGTTTGGTTACCGTTTACGCTTAAAACCCTGAATAAACATAATAAATCCAATTTATTTGTTGATCCCCTTGAAGTTGTGTCTCGCTGCGTACGCGACCCACAACTTCAAGTGGGTGGAAATTACTGATATTTGTTTAAGTTGTGACCAAACATTTGCAAATGTTGAATCCTATAGACATGATATAGACCCATGTCATTTCGAATATCAGTGATTTTATCAAACTAATAAAACAGACAAAAAACGACTAGAGTCGCCCTTCAGGGTTAACCCTTATCCTGCTAAATTAATCTTTTAAAATTTTCACTCACTTGAAGTTGTGTCTCGCTACCGCGACCCACAACTTCGAGTGGTTGAAAATTAGTCATATTTGTTTTATTCGAGAAGAAACATTTGCAAATGTTGATGTTTAAACACCCATTACAATTGCATCAGTGATGCTAATCATGCTAATAAAACGGATTAAAAACGACAATAGTCGCGCAAAGCAGGCAAAGGGTTGATCCATCAGGTGGTTTTCGCTAAGAGGCCATTGGCTGGAACCACCCTACGTGCACCCCCCCCCCCCTCCACAACTTAAACCTTGATATGTCTAAGACATGAAATGAGATGCCAACAGCAAATAATAAGGCCGAACTTTATATTTTGAACCTTATATGGGGGTACCCACAAACCTGTCTAAAATTAGGGGGTAGTGTTACGCAAACGTCTGTCGTTGCTATTCTATCAATCTACACATGAAATATACCATATAAAAAGTAATTAAATTTCCGTTCAAATGCTGTATTAATTGACAACAAAACAAGCTAGTTAGCATGGTCAATGGGAACGGCTTAATCAAACATAATTATTGGCTATATATATATATATATATATATATATATATATATATATATATATATATATATATATGACTTATGTTTTCAAAACCCAGATGTGTATATGCTTAAAAATTAGTGGTATTTAGATTTGAACATGGCATATATTTTTTTAAATGCATTTTTTTCGATCAAAATGACCTATATTTGACCTTCAAGTCTAAAATGGTTATCAACAACACACAAATAAAAGTGCTTTTTCTGCACGTGAACTATAATAATCAAAAACAACATTTGTTTAATTAAATAAATTTAGTTAATTTAATTTAAATAAATAGAAAACTAAAAAATAGACTACGTAATACGGCAAATTAGGTTGCAAGGCATTCGAAACTGTGTTTAGGCACAGTATATTATAGCATTCTTTGATGTGCTTAGTATTTAAAAAGACGTCATTATTTTAATAGTAAATATGTAAAATGGCGTCCATCTTGGATTTTATGATAAACTGTAGGTCAAGCTATGAAGAATAAACAGCAGACTTGTTTGTTTCGCCCCCCCTCCCCCAAGTCATACAAAATAAACAAATTGATCAGTTTCGAGCTACAAATAAAAAAGAAGTTTATTCTTCATTTTGAAAGTCATTTTGTTTCTTGTTCATATGAAGGTAATTTTTTTACTGATCTACTAAGTTACTACAAATAAATCTTATTATCGTCAACATTTTCAGCGGTATGCTTTTAGTAACAGGAAATATATAAAAAACGACAGACATCTTGTAATTTAAAGGTCAAAATTTTAATAGAGGTTATTTATTTCCAAATGCTAAATATACATATTTTTATGAAAGGCTTTAATATTCTTTCTTTAAAAAATATATGACATGTATAAATATAAAAAAATACTCATTTTTAAGCATACGCACATCTGGGTTCAGAAAATATAGGCCAGATATGAGAATGTCCAATAATTATATTTTATTAAATTGTTTCCTTTCACCATGTAGAATCGTTTGTTTTGTTGTTCATTTTGATTATTTTATTTTTTTATGTGGAGAGACAACTACTTCTGCAATGTGTGATATGGCATTAGAACGGTACTTTAATTACCTGTTATATGGTATATTGCAAGTGCAAATTGGTTAACCAAAAGATCAACGACAGACGTTTGCGTAACCCTACACCCTAATTTCGGACAGGTTCGGGAGTAAGGGGTCAAAATATAAAGTTCGTCCCTATTTTTTTCTGTTAAAATCTCATTTCATGTTTTGAACATATTAAGGTTTAAAAAAAAGTTGGTGTGGGTGAGTTGTAGGGGGTTATGGTTATAGTGGTTCTAGCCTATGACCTATAAGTGAGTACTAACCCGGGCACGTTGTCATCACGCTGCGTTGTGTCAGGGTGGACGCTTCACATTTGGAGCACACGGTTGTGGGTGTGAGTGACACTCCTGTGTAGACCTGAGCACTCACACAGTGACCCTGACACCTGGCCTGGAAAATCTCAGGCGCCACGCACCCAGACTCTAATGTCATGTTGAAGGCTCTGCTTCGTGTCAGCGAACATACTGAAAAACAAACACATGATAACAATATACAAAGAAATTATATACAAAGGAAACATACATATAAATAATTAGACATTTAGTGAATTTCGTAATAGTAATATACTAATATCCATTTAAATTAAAAGCATGTGATGAGGTCGGATTTCTTTTTAGATATAAAGTGTGATATATGTCACGCAAATGAGTGATAGAACGACACTTCGGATTCGAGAAGACCATGGACATAGATGTGGTACTTTGATAAACTGAGACTGAGCCATATTCTGATATGAGCGAGTGCCTGGACGATACCAGCAAACAAAAATATGAACAATCCCCAAAAGTGGCGTGATTTCACGTTTATTTGTATATATAATACATTTTGCATCAACTAATCGTGCTAATTATACGTGCAAATCTCGTTTCCTGTATGCAGAGGTTAAAATTTCGTGCAAAGCCAACAGCAGTAAAGCAGTTACTGCATTTTGGTTTTGCATGTTTCTTGTTTGACTTTGCCAAAAAGCAGTTACTGTCTACTGGTTTTACACGTTTTTTGTTACTGTTTACTTATTTTACACGTTTCTTGTTTGGCTTTGCCAAGAGGCAGTTACTGTGAATTGGCTTTGCAGAGTAGACTAGATGACTTACCCGTTTGGTCGGGGACAGGTGGACTGTCAGCGGCTGGTGGAGCGCCTCCTATATTACCCGCTCCTCCTATGTTACCTGCTTCTCCTCCTGGAGCAGCTGAAACCAAACAGATGCAATTATAATTGTAGATAATGGACCTCTATGAGAATTAACCATTTTTTTTACAGGGGGGTTTATTCTACCTTTTTTTATTCACCTAGAGATGATCTCAAGGTTGATACAAATGATCAGCTTCATAAAATGTACAATGATATTATGGCGAATGAAAGCTCAGTATGCATTGGTTAATGTTATTCTAGTGAACATTCCTGTTATTGAATGTATTTGATTAAAACTACTAGTAGTATGTCCTGTGGTGCAATTAAATGCGATCATAGTGCTTAAAATAATAATATACGGCAGGTTAAGCACGGACTAACCACATCACCATTACAGAACAAACACGTACAATTTGAAAAACAAAGTCAGATTGTAGTGCGTACGTGTCACGATAACAAAATAATAACCTTCGGCTTAAGATACATGCATCAACACTTCTTTAAAAATCATGTCCAAGTAATTTTGTTATCTGGATATGATAACACAGCTGCCATTAGGAAATAGTCAAGTTCACTATGTAATTTCGTAGGCATTTTTGGGAAACTGTGTTGCATAGGCAATCAGAAAACCAATGTTTCCAATTTGCCATATGTATATGTGTCGGTCATCTTTGATTTTCTAAAAGGCCGCCATAAAAATGTGTTTTTTCTCAGAATCTCCACATACAGGTGGCATGGAGTCCCGATTTTAACGGCTAGACCTACATTTGGAGGGTCAAGGAACCTAGTGGTATCCAGTACAATAAGCTAAACGTAACAGCAAGGCGGCCATGTTGAATTTTCATAAAAAAATGGCCGATTTTAACGGCTAAACCCACACTCGTGAGAGAAAAGAATCCAGTACGATAAGCTAAACATAAAAACAAGTCAATTATCATGTTTATTGTATTCTGTAGTGCATGATCTGAATGACTGAGCCAGATATTTCATTTCCGACATTTCAAGTAGCCTATCATATTGGCTATCATATCTTCAGAGAAAACAAGTTTTTCTATCAAAGTAAATTAAAGTATGAATACTCGGAATTGTTTATCATTACACTTCAAGGGCAAGAATCATCATCATCATCATCTAATACTCTCATTCATCATCATCACTGTCACTGGTCAACAACATGTCAGCCTGTGAGTCCTCATCATTCTTACACTCAGTGCCACACAGGCAGAGGTCTGTGCACAATAGGTTCTTGGACGTCAATCAATCAAATAAACTTATATAGCGCCTATATCCTCAGCGGACCGAGCTCAGAGGCGCACAAATCCTTAGCGTAATCATGTGTCATAATCGAGGCCAAAGCAGGTTCGTCAACAGGGAGCAGGGCTGCTGAGGGACTAGGGTGGAAAAGCCAGGTCAAATAGGTGAGATTTAAGTAATTTCCGGAATGTTAAGATTGTTTTGGCATTACGTATTGGCACAGGCAGGGCGTTCCATAAGGCTGGACCAGATATAGAGAAAGCTCTTGACCCAGTCTTAGTCTTTATACGAGGAACAACAAATCTTTTCGAATTAGTGGAGCGTAGATATTTTGAGCATTTCGGCCGAATAAGTAAATCAGCCAGATATGCAGGTTGGTTTTCTTTTTGGGTTCGAAAACTTATCGCACATATTTTAAAATGAATGCGAAACTTGAAAGGAAGCCAATGTAATCGGTTTAAATTGGAACGGAACGACTAATTCGTGGGGCGTTGGTTACCACTCTTGCAAGGCAGTTTTGAACGCGTTGTAATCTAGCGATATCCTTTTCTGGCATATTGTGAAAAAGTGAGTTACAATAATCTAACCTACTACTGACGAGTGCCACTGCAATTTGCTTGGCAAGATCTAAGGACAGACTTTTTCGAATTCGACGCAGGACACGAATATGATAGAAGCATGTCCTACATGTTTGGGATATGTGTTTTCGGAAATTCAGGCTACTGTCGAATAGTACACCAAGATTTTTAGCTGATGTAGATGGATTTGTTCCTTGACCTAGAAGTAAGCATGGGAAATTATTCAAGAATTTTTCTCGCTGAAGTTTGGTCCCAATAAGAATAAATTCTGTCTTGCTAGGATTAAGCTTCAGCTTAGATCCTGTCATCCAGGGCGAGACACCCATTAAACAATGTTGCAACTTCTCAAGAGATTCCTTAGCGAAAGCGGCCGACAAGTCAAGCAAGGTTAGAGCCGTAACTTCACCCTTGTCCATACTAATAATGATATCGTTATGTACTTTCAGTAGAGCCGATTCTGTAGAATGATGTTTCCTGTAGGCCGATTGTAATGGATTACATAAATGGTTATTTTTATGTTATTTTTATGAGCTTGCAGCCTATTGGCTACTATCTTTTCTAAGATTTTGGAAATGAAACTTAAGTTGGATACAGGCCTGTAATTTTTCAGCTCGTTTTTAGGAAGAGATGTTTTTTTTCAGTAGTGGTCTTACATGAGCTTCTTTGAAATTTTGAGGAAATGTACTAGTTTCCATTGAAATGTTAATTATGTCAGTGATGGGAGTTATTATATGTCAAGACAATTTTTCAACACGCTTGTAGGAATGGGATTCAGATCACATGATTTTGACGATGAGCTCAAAATAAGTTTTTTAATTTCATCTTCTGACGCACATTCAAAAACGTTCATTTTTGATCTAATTTCTGTTTTTTGCACTTGTGGAATATTCTGTACTTTTCTCTGGAAATTTGGAACGGATAGTTTCAATTTTATCCATAAAATATCTAGAGAAATGATCACAAAGTGATTTTACTGATGTGAACTCTGGCAGAGCAGGAGGTGGAATTCAATGCGGATTCTATGCAGAATGTTATTTATTGAATTCCAAAGGCGACGGGGATTGTCCGAATTTTCTGCAATAACATCAGCTAAATATTTCGATTTAGCTTTTGTCATCATTCTATTACACATGTGGCATTGCTGTTTGTAACGAGAACGATCTAGATGTGTGCGAGATCTGCGCCATGTTCGTTCGAGATTGTGGCGAAGGGTTTTAGCCTTCATTATTTCCGGAGTCATCCATGGAGTTGGTGGTTTTTTGGGCAGAGTCTTTTACTTCTCAGCAGCAGGGGGTAATTGGCTATGACCAGCACCAGGGTTCTTGCTACCAGATACTCAGCCAGATCAGCCTTCGTCTTGTCATGTGAAAGGAAACGGATCCGCGCTGACACATACTCTTCATATAACTTCTGCCCAGTGGCGTCAATGTTCGGGATCAATGTACTGATCTTGGATGTATGTAGGAGTGATCAGATTGTGCAGCTGGTCACCTTCAGTGGCAAATATGTCAACACTGCATGAGGGATCAGCAGTGTGTCCTCCTCTTCATGGTTGTTGCCCTCGTAGTGTAGCTCACTGTTGTTTCTCCTACCTCGGACGAGTTTTTATTGCACTCCAGGGTTCTTGCTGCCAGTTACTCAGTCAGATCAGCCTTCATCTTGTCATGTTAAAGAAAACGGCTCATTGGGATGTGTTTATTGCTGGTGTCTGATCTGATACCGAATCGAATTCTTCCCTTGTCTCCGTTTTTCCCTTGTGGCCCTCTTCAGGGACTAACAATACCGTGGCTGGTTTCTTTGTCAACATCTGTACGAGCACCATACCGTCCACCAGTGCAATTTTCCGACTTGAGTAAGCTTCAGTATGTGTAAAGGCCATGGTGTCAAGACCCACTGCATCGCCCTGCAGACCACTTGCATCTTGTAGCTGCTGCTGAGCATCATCGGGTAGTTCTGCTGCTCCCAACATGGTGTCATAATAACTTGAGTTAATGCAGAACAAAGATTTGACTGTTTTTTCAAGCGAGATCGGCCTAAAAATGGTACTCCAAGCGCTGTCCGCGAAAATGAATGTTACGCTCGTGCAAAACGTAGATGTACGCACAGTGCTTGAATCCGCTTTGATTCTAAAAAAAATAAATAAAAAATAAAAAATGATTGAATTATGAATAGTCTTCCGCTTCCACCACCATTAGAGATGAAGGGGAGTGTCGCAGATAACTGGAGAAAATTCAGACTACGTTTTGAATCATACATAGATGCAGCTGGCTATGGTTCTAAAAACAAAAAGATGAAAACATCACTGTTATTGCACGTTGTTGGCGAAGAAGCTTTAGAAGTGTACAATACATTTACCTGGAATCTCGTTGACTAACACGAAAATCTCATACATGACCAAAAAATGAAACTTGAGTGTGTATTGACCAAATTTGGGAACTTCTGCTTACCTCAAAAGAAACCCGTATATGAAATGCATAAATTATTTTCATATACACAACAGCCTTCTATAACTATAGATCAATTTTCGACAGAATTGAAAGCTCGTGCCAGATCATGTGATTTTGGTTAAATTGAAAATAAGCTGATTATGAGCCAAATAGTCAGAGGTTTAACAAATAACGGACTTCGAGAAAAATTGTTGAGAACAGTTGATTTATCATTACAATGCTGTATACAAATATGCAAAGCTTCGGAAATAGTAAGGTTGCAAGCAGATGAAATAAGCGGAGCAACAAATACAGCTACAAGTGACAGTGAAGTGCATACCATACAAAAACAGAAGAGATCAACACAAGAGATCAACAAACGGCTCTTATCAAGATAACCAAAACACTAATGATACATTATTATGCAACAGATGTGGTGTTACCCATAAAAGAAGGGAATGTCCAGCATATGGCAAGAAATGTACAAAATGTGACAAACTCAATCATTTTGTGCGTTCTTGTAGACAAACTGATTCAGTGCAGAAAAAGACTGTTGGCACAGTTAACTATGGTGAACAATTTGATGACCATACCATAGACAGTGTTTATTCGATTCATAAAGATAGAGATGATTTGTTTGAAAGCTTAGAAATAAATGGAAGAAATATCCCATGTAAGCTAGACACTGGAATATGAACCAATGTGCTGTCAGAAAAAGACTACAGAAGTCTGCTGAACAGACCAGCACTTCACAAGGACAACGGTAAACTCACAGGCTATTACAATTCACCAATACACACCATCGGGAAATGTGTTACTAAGGTTGTACAGAGAAGTAAGAAATACTTCGTACAGTTTAAAATAGTGCCTGGTGAATCAGTAGCGTTATTAGGAAGAATCTAGTAAAAAGAATTCACCAAATAAATGATAATCCAGTAAGTGTTGCCAAAGATCAAAATGAAACAGAGGTGTCTGAAAAAAACGAAATACTACAAAGATATAACATTTTATTTGACTCTGTTGGATGTTTACCTGGAAAGGTTAAAATCAAATTACGACCTGATGCAGAACCAGTAGTAGAGCTATGTAGAGTCGTACCAAAATGCAAGATAAACTAAAAGAAAGTCTCCAAGAAATGCAAGATGCTGGTATAATTACAGATTGGGTACATGCAATACATGTAGTATATAAACCTGATGGAAAATTGAGAATTTGTCCGGATCCTCGAAATCTAAATGAAGCTATAAGAAAAAAACATTTTAAACTGCCTACACGCGAAGTTATAATGTCAAGATTTGCAGGAGCGAAGATGTTCAGCAAATTGGATGCAACAAAAGGTTTTTGGCAACTACGTCTTGATGAAGAAAGTTCAAAGTTATGCACATTCATAACACCTTTTGGTCGTTTTCGTTACTTAAGACTACTATTTGTTATATCCAGTGCACCAGAAATTTACCACAAAACAATTAGTAACCTCTTTTCACACTTAGAAGGTGTAGTTAGTTCCATCGATTAGTGGACAGAAAAAGAACATGATAGCCGTCCAATACAGGTGTTAGACATTTGTTGTGAAGCAAATCTTGGATTCAATCGGAGATGTCATTAGTAAAGAAGGGATGAAACCTAACCCTGCAAAAGTCTCAGCAATCAAAGAATTTCCAAGACCAGAAAGTAAAGAATATTTACAAAGATTCCTTGGAATGATAAAATATTTAGGGATATTTGTGCAAGATTTGTCTCAGAAATCTAATCAAATGAGACAGCTACTGAAAAATGATGTCTTGTTCAATTGGACAGAAAATATGGATAAAGAATTTGAAAATTTAAAATAAATTGTAACCAATCATCCAGTATTGCAGTTCTATGATCCCACTTTGCCAATAAAATTGTCATCTGACGTAAGTAGGAAGGGCTTAGGTGCAATATTGCAACAAAAACATGGCTCATAATGGCTAGCAGTGGCATATGCAGCTCGAAGTCTAGATGAGGCTGAAACCAGATATGCAACTATTGAATTGGAATCATTGGGAATTACATTTGCCTGTACAAGGTTTCATCAATATATTTTTGGACAGACAATATTGATCAAAACTGATCAGAAACCTCTTGTCGCAATATTTAGCAAGTCATTGAATAGTTGGCCAGCAAGAATTCAAAGAATGAGATTAAAGCTACAAAGCTAAGACATCAAATTAATCCATATTCCTGGAAAGAACATGGTTATAGCAGATGCACTAAGCAGAAGCCCAACTGACATGGACAGTGCATCAAATGAAAATGGAGACCAACAGCTGTGGAGTATTAACGAAGCTGCTCATTCATTCACACATTGTCCCTCCCGATCAGAATCAACTGAAGATTGGGAAGAAGACTCAACAGTCTATGCAGAAAGTATTTTGGCAGCATTACCAGTAACAGACAAAAAGCAAGCAGAGATTAGAGAAGAATCCGCAAAAGAATGCTTGATGTTGAGGTTAAGAGACGCAATAATGTCTGGATGGCTGGAAGAAAGAAAGAAATGCCATCCAGATCTATTAACATTTTGGAATTACAGAGATGAATTAACCATCGCAAATGGATTGATCCTAAAAAAGATAATGATTCCTGATAATCTGAGGGAATATATGTTGAATAATATTCACACAGGTCATTTAGGCATTGATAAATGTAAAAATCGTGCAAGAATGTCCATATTTTGGCCTAACATGAACAAAGACATTCAAGAAAAAATCGGAAATTGCAAAATATGTTTGGAGTTTAGACCAGAACAACCACCTGAACCTCTAAGACCTCACCCTATTCCAACTCGTCCTCGGGAGAAAGTAGGAGTTGATTTATGTCTGATTGGAAAACAAAATTGGCTAGTAATAGCAGACTATTATTCCAATTTCATAGATGTATATGAATTAAATCAGCAAACATCTACAGTTATTGTGAAAGCCATGAGGAGGTGTTTTTCTCGTGAAGGAGTTCCTTGTGAAGTATTTTCAGATAATGGACCATGTTTTGACAGTAGTGAAATTGGGGCATTTGCGAAAGACTGAGACCTTAAGTATAATACCTCAAGCCCATTATTCCCACAGTCAAACGGTTTAGCATAAAATGCTGTGAAAACTGTAAAACACATATTCACGAAGTGTATGAAATCAGGAGAGATTCCATACATGGGACTCCTGATATATCGCTCAACACCCCTCAGCAGTGGTTATACACCCGCACAGTTGATGAGAGGAGGTAAAAACATTTGCGCAAACTTACCTTTCATAACAGCGCAAACGGGAGATAGAATAAAGTCTACAGTGCTATAGAAGAAAGCAAATGAGAAAAAGAGACAGCAGTTTTACCATGACAGGAAAGATGTGAAAGAACTTTCAGAGCCGGAAAAAGGCAATATTGTGAAAATAAAGAAGTTCAATAAATCGTTGAGTCGATGGCCTCAGAAAGCTGTAGTTCTCAAAGAAATCTCACCACACTCTTACCTTGTACGTACTGAGAATGGTAATGAACTTCGTCGAAATAGGCGCCATCTGTTACTCTTTGAAGAGAATGACCTTATGCGGAATGCTGATAATGCACTGTCAGTCCCACCTAGTCCTAGGATTATCGCAGATCAGGTGCCTGACATATTGCCAGTTATTCCTTATCATGCTGTTCTGGAGCCGACACATAATGCTGGTACAGAGCCTCAATTCACAGCAGAAACTCATAGTTCCAGAATTACATCAATGCGTCAAGGGAGAAAACCCACCAGACTAATTAAAAATTGTTAATGTTTAAAACATAAAAAAATGTTATATTTTATTCATAATTTAGTCTATGATGATTTAAATGTGTTTATTACAACTAGCATTGACGCGCATTGACGTTGTTAGTTTAATCACAACTTCTTAGTAAAAGTACACAAAGTTTTTATCAGTTACATTTCTCAAAATAATTATTTAGTAAAATGCTGAGCATAAGGATCGGAAATCGCTGATGGAAATGTTTAAACTCAGTGGGGAAGTGTAACATGATTCACTTGTGGGTCTATGATTGAGACGCATAATAAGTTAGTTAGTATCGTGTCAACACAAAGGACAAGACGCTCATCAATAAAGATAATAAAACACTTGTATATTGTGTATCAGTCACTTAATAAATCTTAGTACACATAGCAAATACTATCTTGCTCAGTGCTTCTCAAGCTTCGAGATTGAGCGTGAGGTCAGCATTCCGGGACGCTGCCACGAAGAACAGGATCTCCACTTGGTGTAGGTAGTTTATCATTGATTCTTCGATCTCCCAGTCTCACAATCATGGAATGGCTTCACTACTTCAGCAGTGGTCAGGGCTTAAAGGAGCGTGGTGTTTGCTTCTTTCACAGATTCGGCCTTCTTGCATTTATCCTCTTCTTATCGGCTTCGACTTTCTTCGTTGCTTCCAGGCAGGCATTTTTCAGTTGTGGGTTATTCGTGAAAAACTCCTCCAGTGCCATCTCATACAGTGCTACGTATGAGTCGCTGTGGGCACGAGAGCGCGCTTGTAGTGAGTGCATTTCAGGATCTGATATAGGCATCGGCTTCCATCCAGGTATCATCTATATCCGAGTTTTCCATGGAGGTGCTAAGAGCTCACATAGCAGCCATGATGACGTGTAGCTTACACAATCTGGGGACAATTGCTCGTTTCAAGTCTGGCCTGGAATCTAGCAGTTGCACCACTTTCTCGTAGAGAGCCCTATCAAATGAACCTAGACATGAATTGTGACTTTTCAAGTAACAATAATATTTAAGCTTGGTTTTTGTGGCGGCCATTTTGATTTTTGTTTGGTTATTTTTATTATGACAGATTGATTGGAATCTCGCGTATGAGTTTTGGCAGCCATTCTGATCTGGAATTTTAGACTTCAGACTTTGGACTTCAGACCTCAAATTTCAAAAGTCCCACCTGAGCTTTTGCACTTTTAAATAGATATATATTTGTTTGTCAAATGGAATCGCATTCAGAGTGCCCAGTACACACATTGACTTGTCTCTCTGTTGAATTAATGTTGTATGACTATCCGCGACACTAGCCCAACATTGAAACAACATTGATTCAACGTTTTGTGTTTGAATAGAATTGCAACTGTTATTTTAATTGTAGCATTTAAAATGTTTCAACTGTCCATGCCAAATACACAATATTGGTTCGATACTGGGCTACTGTCTGCGACACTGGCCCGGAATTGAAACATTGGATAAATGTATTTTTATTATGAAATCTGGAGACTAAAGGGTGGAGTCGGTGTGGGCATAGCATGTTGGCTACATGTCTATATTACGAAGGCTCGATAGTCCGAAGGTTCACTAGTCCGAAGGTTCGATAGTCCGAAGGTTCACCAGTCCGAAGGTTCGATAGTCCGAAGGCTCACTAGTCCGAAGGTTCGATAGTCCGAAGGTTCACTAGTCCGAAGTTTCACTAGTCCGAAGGTTCGATAGTCTGAAGGTTAAGTAGTCCGAAGGTTCACTAGTCCGAATTTTCACTAGTCCGAAGGATCGATAGTCCGAGGGTTAGATAGTCCGAAAGTCCGTATTATCAATATATAGTGCCTATACATATAGGCTTACGAGTGCGTCGCCCTGCCATGCCCGACTTTGCTCTCGCAGTTTGGAGCATTCACGATGGCACCAGTATACTCAGCGGAGATTGAAGCTGGGTACGCGGTGTCCGCCTTTTAGTTAGAAGGCCCGTTAGTCGGAAGGCCCATTAGTCAGAAGGCCCGTTAGTTGGAAGGCCCACTATTTCGAAAATCAATAAGGAAAATTAGTCAGAAGGCCTGATTGTCAGAAGGCCCGTTAGCTAGAAAATAAGTAAGCATTATTAGTCAGAAGGCCCGTTTGTCAGAAGGTCCTTCAGTCAGAAAGATAATAATAATTACCTCATCGGAATCATCCAATATGTGGACAACCCAAGGACAAATTATTTTCATTTAGTTATTTACTTGTGCCGGTAACAATTTCTAGCACTTTCGTAAAGGTTGCGTTGCTTAATATTTTGGACCTAATGTTGCTGACGTCATTTCCAGCTTCAAATTAATGAAAAATACCCACAATAAACATCAAGTACAGCTATTTATTTCCAAGCTGCCTACATAACAGTCAATTTTCTGCTTAGATGCCTTTACTCCAAGGAAGAACTGGGGTGGCCATTTTGGATTTGCAACTTTGAATTTATGCCGCGGTAAACTATCAGAGAATGTTTGGGAATAATAGATCAATATCGACGTTTGCATCAAATTGTTAAAGAATAACAATAATAGTAAAGAGGCAGAAGAAGAAGAAGGAGGAGGATGAATAGGAGGATGATCTAGAGGAGAATAATAATAATTGCATATAGTAGGCAGCAATGTAGGCCTACACTCCATGTCTTTGAACAGTTTGGAACAATGTAAATATGAACAAGCAAGATGACCAACATACTGCTTCTAACGCAAGTACCTGCATTTTGAAACTTGCCGAGAAAAATGTGTTGAGATACTGCTAATAAATTATAATGAGATTCAAATTTTGCACTGGTCTTAATTAGCACGGCAATAATATATACTGCACCAAAGAGTCAACAAACAATGCTAGTTATCATAATATTTGGACTAACAGTTTTTTGCTTTGCCAAAAGCAATTGTTGTGGATGCGAGTTGGTATGTCGCTGTGATTTCGTCGTTTTGAGTTTCTTCTCAGAAACTAGTGTGCTTAGGCACTCTACATTAAGTGATTAATGTCCACCTAGCTGGTCTGAACATTAATTGTTCACGAGAAGTGCGAGACTTGCATAGTTTGCCGAAAAAATAACTTTTAAAACATTTTATGTTCCCAGCGTGGTGTCTACAGTAGCCTACTATAACATTTCACGGGTTATGTGTATATAAACAAAAGTACACAATACAGACTGCTGTTCCGTCGTTAGAATACCCCCCCCCCCGCCCCCTTTTGTACACTTACAAAATAGTACTCTATGGCGTGCGTATATTGAACAGACACCTAGCAAATCCCAAAATTTTGTGCTATACTGGTACAATGTTGGACCAATACATGTCTGTGGTTGGACCGTCATAAGCATACTTTTGCATCAAACAAGGCTGAACCGGCAGCAAGTTATGATCACCGCACATAAGCCACATTTCATGCCTGTTGATCAACACATGCACGCTTATTTCCTGTTAGTGTCAGACAATGGTTTACCGGCATTTTTAACTGACAAGTTTAACTATTTACATAGACTATGCTTATTTTACAATAATTGAATAGTAGACTAGTAAATGGCTACGGCAGATGATGGGCAAGGTATCAGTCTCACTTTCTCCAGTCTTTTATGATGACAGTGAGTTGAGACTGAGTGACAGTGCTGGAGAAAGTGAAACTGATGTCACTGTCAGTGTCAGTGATGAATGATGACGATTTTGCTGTTGAATGTTGCACAAACATTTGTAGTTCATGTTAGTGCATATGCCATTTTTTATGATGTTGGAATTTTGCAACTTTTACACATTTTAGCCTCAGGCCTACACTTTTTTTTAATGTTTTGCGGTATTTTGCAACTGTTTTTTCAATTTTGTTGCCATGGCAACCTATCAAATAAACAAGTTTAAATCACATTTTGAAAGAGCATTCAATTACCTTTCACATGATATAACCCATGTATATGACACTTGAAGCAAAAAAAAGTAACGCGTTTTTCAAGTTTAGGTGATTGGATGTTTTTTGGAATTATCTTAGGAGGCTGGCGTACAGGCTAATAATTGGCCAGTGAATTGGCGAGAAACGTACATTTTCGTCAGGACCGTGGTGTTGAAAAAGTTAAACAAAGGCAAGAACCAGTGTTGGCCTAATATGAACATCGGGGACAGCGTCGGGACATAACTAATCTCTGGTCACTGTACCCTGCTAGCTTAATGAGCCTTCCACGCCTGTTTGTTTCACATATGGAGAAAGTGAACGTCCTATGCAATATCAGCGTCCCGGCAAACACGACACATTGAAGCAATGTTGGGCCAGCTTAGCAGACGGTGGCCCAGCATTGAGCCAGCCTTGGTTCAATGTGCCTTGTTTGCTGGAACGTGATCTGGCGACATAGACAGGGACAGTGTATGTCATAGTGTGGTCTGAGTTTGAAATTACAAAACCAGTTATGCAAAGCACAGAACCGCAGGGTTCTCGTTTATTAATTCTGAGCAAAAAAATAAACATTTGTCAATGCTTGACATAAATTAAAAAGATGGCTACAAACTCAACAGGCCCGGTTTTCTCATGGCGCAGTTTTCATATCTATTTCAGTAAAGTCTATAATTATGCAAAAAAGCATAGACCCTTGAAATAGTATCAATATAGGTCTGAAAATATTAAAGCACGCTCATTGCTGAACATAACCCAACCAAGCAATCAACAAATCATCAAATGTAGCTTGCTATAGTAGTTTTATATAAAATGTACAAACTACGAACCGCCAGTGAAAATGTTTTTTTTAGTTCAAGATCATAATTATCGACTTATTAACAACTAATAGACTAATATAAATATTGTCCTAGGGACGCAACATTTGATCTCTATGGGGTTATAGAGGTTATAGTTTTATTTGTGCAATTTAATTGTGTATACATTAAAAATAGTTTTCTTCCTTAAAAGAAAACATCATTGCATTTTCACATTATAATTTTCATGGTTATGTTTCTCTGTCAAACTATTATTAAACTTCCGATTTAAAAACAAACAAACACGTGGACTCTATCAGAATGTTTTAATTATCTTTGAATAATTATTTTATGCACAACTCTCAACATTTTTTTATTAATAGCTGGAAAACAAACGTTTTATTCAAAATTACATAGCCCTCTAGATGTCAAATGGAGCGTCCCTTATGATTGTTCACTGTCCAATGAACAAATTCTGACTAAAGGGCCTTCTGACTAAAAGGGTGTCACCGGGTACGCGACCACAGAGGAATCAAATGAGACACCACGGAAGAACGATGTAGGTTTTCTGATTTTTTGTGACAATATGATTAAAGACATGGTAAAGACATAGGCATACCATCACCACCTGATCACCGAAAAATGTTGAAAGTATCATTGAGTTGATTAATTTGCACGATCTGTTGCATGGACTAACTATACCCAGTAAACATTCCAACATTGTAATGGGATAGCATCTCTTTCTTTGAAAAAAAATACTGCCTATTTGAAAAGTCAATTATTTAGCCTCGGTTATTTTAACGCAATTGCTAGCTTCAAATGAATAAATATGTACCCATGCGTTTACAAACTATAGGGCCTACCTGTCATAATTAATTGATATTCTCGCAGATTATATTTATTGAAAATTAGGTCCTGATTAAAGTTTACAAATACTCTTCATTAAGGTTTTACATGTTTTGTTATAACGCCCTTTATATCATTATTAAAGTCACTAGTTATATCATTAGGGGCCTATTTAAGTCGTATGCATATGTCAGATAGGCCTACATACAACATGTCATTAAATAGGCCCCTGTACATTTGTCGTTTTTCATTTGTGATATAAGCCTATAGGCGTAAATATAGTTGAAATGATATAATAAAATAAATAAAGGAAAATGCAAAAAATTCATAGATGATGAAAACACCATGAAATATTATGGGATACGAAACTCTGATCGTTTAAGATTGCCATAATTTATATTTTCCAATCAATTTCTATCACAATCACTTGTTATGAGTTTTGATAATTTCACTTAAAAGCGTCGCCCACATGGGAGAAAAGCGCGGCTCACGGTACCGGTAGGCTGCCCCGAAATGTCTATTAGATGCACTCAATCTTTGAGTTAGATGCACTCAATCTTTAAGAAAAATACTGGTTGCGGGCCGACGCTTTTCAGCCGGACCGTTCGTTGGTATATCGATTATAGAAAAAAATGTTTGTTAGACCAAGCGGCATCGAGCCTTCGGACTATCGAAACTTCGGACCATCGAACCTTCGGACCATCGAACCTTCAGAATAGGAATACTTTCGGACAATCGAACCCTCGGACTATCGAACCTTCGGACCATCAAACCTTCAGAATATAAATATTTCCGGACTATCGAAACTTCGGACCATCGAGCCTTCCGACCATCTAACCTTCAGAATATAAATATTTTCGGACTATCGAACCCTCGGACTATCGAACCTTCGGACCATCGAACCTTTGGAAAACAAAAACTTTTCGGACTATCGAACCTTCGGACTATCGAACCTTCGAAATATAAGGACTGTTCACCCTCCTGGCAATGAATGGAGAATCACTCGCCACGCACACCATTGTACAAACATTGGTACCTAGCATAGATCTACTGTCGTGCCAGTATACCTGACTACTCTGGGAATATCGTGTCCAAATTTCATGTTGATTGGATAACAACTCAGGAAGAAATAGCGTCTCAAAAAACCTGCACAGAATAATAAGATTAAAGATCCAAAGAGGAACCAATCTATTAAATATAATTACCGTCGGATGAGCTTCAAAGTACATCAGCTGAGTTGCTTGCATGATCACAGCCAGTAGGGTTGTATTGGTCATTCGTGTGCTACCTCTGAGAGTAATGGTAAGGCCCTAACCTGAGTATTCGACTGGCTTTCAGACAACAGTGATTTGTAGCCTGCCCAGCCAGGAATCTGCTGGACTGTCCTCTGTTTTTCATTCTGGATAGAGCAGAGGCGCGATCCATCCCTGCTGTGTAAGCTGCTATTATTTAGATACTCCCACCTCAGCTGTCCTATTTTGTATTACACTCATGGGGTGACACATTACGTGGTGTCTAATTACCCTAAATTTGCCACAAAGAACGCTCTAGTATATGGTGCATTTCACGATCTGCCTTGTTATGGTATATATTTTGTATTATATTTTGTATATTTTGTATAAAAAATACCACTGTTAGAACAAGTTAAAGAAAACTCATCACTGTTCGTATCGCGTTGTACTTGGCTCTATTGAATATTCCATGCCCCTGAAATAGTAGGTTTAGCCGTCAAGAGACTCTCTGGCACCTATATGTCGAGATATTTAAAAAAACACGAACATTTTTTATGGGGGCCTTTTTGAAAATCCAACATGGCTGATGTATATATCTGGCAATTTGAAAACATTGTTTTTGACTGCCTATACAACACAGTTTTCAAAAGATGTATAGATTTGCAAGTCTACAAAAAAGCCAACGAAATTATTTATCTGCACATAGTGAACCTGACTAAAAGAGTGAATCGCAGTGAAGGCTATCTTGCATTGCAGTTCTGGTCTGCGTGGTGTGGTGAAGAGTGTGATGAACAACGAATTTTATTTTTATATTTCTTTTTCTAAGCCATTATAGATATTATGTTTTTCTATGTCGTCGTTTGAGGTGAACTTTAGATAACTATACATATAGTGAAGATTTGTTTCACTGCTCAAACGTCTCCATGATTTAGTGTGATTCCAATTGAGATTAGGGGAGTATACACTCAATAAACAAGATACTTTGAACCGATGTTTGCTGAGAAATTAGCGATCCAAGAAATGTAGCGACAACGCCCCACCTAGTGAGTGAATAATATGAAGTGGAAATTTGCTGTACTGTATATTCTATTCAATAACACAGTATGCTAAAATATATCTGGAAAAGTATATTTCTACTTAAATTGAGAAGTAGAGAAAACATAAGGATACATACATGCAGTTGTCAGTCCAATTTCACCTCCAGCCACTGTAATAAGCAAAATATAATTATTATTAATATAAATATATATTATGTATAGTATAATAAAGTTAATTAAAACACATAGACAACATAGCATATTTGCATGATGCCATACAATAAGCACATTATTAAACAGATTTATAGTATTGAATTTTAATAAGCACATTTTAAAATATGTTGAACAGATTAAAATATCATTTTATCTATTATGTAAGGGTGTACTGGTATTTTAAACATTCATTCATTCATTCATTCATTCATTCATTTATTCATTCATTCATTCATTCATTCATTCATTCATTCATTCATTCATTCATTCATTCATTCATTCATTCATTCATTCATTCATTCGTTCATAAATGCATTGATTCATTGATTCATTGATTCATTGATTCATTGATTCATTGATTCATTCATTCATTCATTCATTCATTCATTCATTCATTCATTCATTTATTCATTCATTCATTCATTCATTCATTCATTCATTCATTCATTCATTCATTAATTCATTTATTCGTTTATTTCTTCATTCATTCATGCATCACTCATTCGTTCGTTCGTTCTTTCGCTCGCACGTTTGTTTATTCATTCACTCATTCATTTCGATTAGGCTGCTGAATTAGAAGAGCGTATATGAGGCAGCGTATAATTAGAATGGCAAGTGGCTGCCGCATGTAATTGGAATTGCCCTGCACAGACAATAAAATATCGTTTTACTGCCACTGATAAAAAAAACATGTATACATCGTACAATACACAACACTATATCTCGACAGAGGATTTTACATTTATTTGAAGCTGACAATCGCGTTATTATCTAAAATGATCAGTTTATTGTGAAAACCAACATGATCAGCTAATAGAAGTCTACCTAGACTTGAGTCAGTTTTAAACTCATTGATTGGCTGATACGTCATCACGTGTTGAAAGTAAAGACACAATTTTGACTTAAGTAAGGCTGGTTAAAACAGGGTCAGGTGTATCCTCTGATAAAAATACACACGTATTTTTTTAGTGTTTGGGGGGGGGGGATATTAGAAGACACCAAATCGTACTATGTATGGTTAAAATCACTTTTATGTTTAAATTGGTAAATGCTAATATAATTGATACCAACTTGCTGCAGATCCATTGCCTCTGGTATTATTTCCCAGTGATCCACCGGCAGGGTAACCTCCAGCTGTAAAACAAATAGTGATCAATCTTATTATCACCCAGAAATGCTTAGTAGTAGATAGAGAGTTGAAAAGTTGAGGACAAAAACAAACACCACCCAAACATAAACATCTCGTGTATGCTGGGGAGGAGTGATTAACATACACCACACTGTTATAAAAATACAAACACCACCCAAACATAAACATCTCGTGTATGCTGGGGAGGAGTGATTAACATACACCACCCTGTTATAAAAATACAAACACCACCCAAACATAAACATCTCGTGTATGCTGGGGAGGAGTGATTAACATACACCACCCTGTTATACAAATACAAACACCAGCCAAACATAAACATCTCGTGTATGCTGGGGAGGAGTGATTAACATACACCACCCTGTTATAAAAATACAAACACCACCCGTACATAAACATCTCGTGTATGCTGGGGAGGAGTGTTTAACATACACCACCCTGTTATAAAAATACAAACACCACCTAACCATCAGCATCTCGTGTGTGCTGGGGAGAAGTGATTAACATGCACCACCCTGTTATACAAATACAAACACCACCCAAACACAAACATCTCGTGTATGCTGGGGAGGAGTGATTAACATACACCACCCTGTTTTAAAAATACAAACACCACCCAAACATAAACATCGCGTGTAGTCTGGGGAGGAGTGATTAACATACACCACCCTGTTATAAAAATACAAACACCACCCAAACATAAACATCGCGTATAGTCTGGGGAGGAGTGATTAACATACACCACCCTGTTATAAAATCACAAACACCACCCAAACATAAACATCGCGTGTAGTCTGGGGAGGAGTGATTAACATACACCACCCTGTTATAAAAATACAAACACCACCCAAACATAAACATCGCGTGTAGTCTGGGGAGGAGTGATTAACATACACCACCCTGTTATAAAAATACAAACACCACCCAAACATAAACATCGCGTGTAGTCTGGGGAAGAGTGATTAACATACACCACACTGTTATAAAAATACAAACACCACCCAAACATAAACATCTCGTGTATGCTGGGGAGGAGTGATTACCATGCACCACACTGTTATAAAAATACAAACACCACCCAAACATAAACATCGCGTGTATGCTGGGGAGGAGTAATTAACATACACCACACTGTTATAAAAATACCACTGGGGTGTTAGTGACATACATTACCACATCATAAACATATTGTATGCGCTGGGGAGTGAGTGGCAAATTCCACCTAGACATAAACATCTCTTATGTGCTGGGTATTGAGTAACATACAGCACGCAAACACAAACGTATCGTGTGTGCTGGGGAGTGAGTAGCAAAAACCACCTAAATATTAACATCTCACAATGTGCTGGGTAGTGAGTAACATACACCACCCAAACATAAACATCGCGTTTATGCTGGGGAGGAGTGATTAACATACACCACCCTGTTATACAAATACAAACACTACCCAAACATAAGCATCTCGTGTATGCTGGGGAGGAGTGATTAACATACACCAACCTGTTATAAAAATACAAACACCACCCAAACATAAACATCGCGTGTATGCTGGGGAGGAGTGATTAACATACACCACCCTGTTATAAAAATACAAACACCACCCAAACATAAACATCACGTGTATGCTGGGGAGGAGTGATTAACATACACCACACTGTTATACAAATACAAACACCACCCAAACATAAACATCTCGTGTATGCTGGGGAGGAGTGATTAACATACACCAACCTGTTATAAAAATACAAACACCACCCAAACATAAACATCGCGTGTATGCTGGGGAGGAGTGATTAACATACACCACCCTGTTATAAAAATACAAACACCACCCAAACATAAACATCTCGTGTATGCTGGGGAGGAGTGATTAACATACACCAACCTGTTTTAAAAATACAAACACCACCCAAACATAAACATCGCGTGTAGTCTGGGGAGGAGTGATTAACATACACCACACTGTTATAAAAATACAAACACCACCCAAACATAAACATCGCGTGTATGCTGGGGAGGAGTGATTAACATACACTACCCTGTTATAAAAATACAAACACCACCCAAACATAAACATCTCGTGTATGCTGGGGAGGAGTGATTAACATACACCAACCTGTTATAAAAATACAAACACCACCCAAACATAAACATCGCGTGTAGTCTGGGGAGGAGTGATTAACATACACCACACTGTTATAAAAATACAAATACATCACGCAAACATAAACGTATCGTGTGTGCTGGGGAGTGAGTAGCAAAAACCACCTAAATATTAACATCTCATAATGTGCTGGGTAGTGAGTAGCATACACCACCCAAACATAAACATCGCGTGTATGCTGGGGAGGAGTGATTAACATACACCACCCTGTTATACAAATACAAACACCACCCAAGCATAAACATCTCGTGTATGCTGGGGAGGAGTGATTAACATACACCACACTGTTATTAAAATACAAACACCACCCAAACATAAACATCGCGTGTATGCTGGGGAGGAGTGATTAACATACACCACACTGTTATAAAAATACCACTGGGGAGTGAGTGACATACATTACCACATCATAAACATATTGTATGCGTTGGGGAGTGAGTGGCAAATTCCACCTAGACATAAACATCTCTTATGTGCTGGGTATTGAGTAACATACAGCACGCAAACACAAACGTATCGTGTGTGCTGGGGAGTGAGTAGCAAAAACCACCTAAATATTAACATCTCATAATGTGCTGGGTAGTGAGTAACATACATCACGCAAACATAAACGTATCGTGTGTGCTGAAGAGTGAGTAGCAAAAAACACCTAAATATTAACATCTCTTATGTGCTGGGTATTGAGTAACATACAGCACGCAAACACAAACGCATCGTGTGTACTGGGGAGTGAGTAGCAAATACCACCTAAATATTAACATCTCATAATGTGCTGAGTAGTGAGTAACATACATCACGCAAACATAAACGTATCGTGTGTGCTGAAGAGTGAGTAGCAAAAACCACCTAAATATTAACATCTCTTATGTGCTGGGTAGTGAGTAACATACATCACACAAACAATAACGTATCGTGTGTACTGAGAAGTTAGTAGCAAATACCACCTAAATATTAACATCTCATAATGTGCTGGGTAGTGAGTAACATATATCACGCAAACATAAACGTATCGTGTGTACTGAGAAGTTAGTAGCAAATACCACCTAAATATTAACATCTCATAATGTGCTGGGTGGTGAATAACATACATGACGCAAACATGAACATATCGTGTGTACTGGGGAGTGAGTAACAAATACCACCTAAATATTAACATCTCATAATGTGCTGGGTGGTGAATAACATACATGACGCAAACATAAACGTATCGTGTGTACTGAGAAGTTAGTAGCAAATACCACCTAAATATTAACATCTCATAATGTGCTGGTTAGTGAGTAACATAAATGACGCAAACATAAACATATCGTGACTGTGTACTGGGGAGTGAGTAGCAAGTACCACCTAAATATTAACATCTCATAATGTGCTGGGCCAACATACATCACACAAAAATAAACATCTTGAGTGTGCTGGGGAGTGATTGACATACATCACCCAAACATAAACATCTCTAGTGTGCTGCATGGGGAGTAACATACATTACCTAAACATAAACATATCATAATTATGTAATAGGGAGTGGGTAACATACATTGCCGAAATATCAACATCCTGAGGGTGCTGGGGGAGGAGTGATTAACATACCCTAATGGCCGTAGACCCATAACATAGCTATTCAAATGAAACGGAAAGACCTTGCTAAGACATTTGTGATGATTTCAAATTGAAAAAACCCTTTGGTCTCCATAATTTAAACATGATAATTCAGCGCTTTAAAGTTTAAAGGGTTAATCGATACACTGACCTGGGGCGTCGCAGGTGTTTTCTTCATGGGGCCAGTTACACCTTTTCTGCCTGTCGTTCCAGAGGAGGTACACATCCAGGGAACACGGTCTCTGCTCATAGAGTACACCCCTCAAACAGGAGGCGTACATGTTCTCACAGCCAAAACACGATTGGTAGTCCCCGTCCATCATCCCGTCACACGATATTACACACTCACCTATGTTTGCGACTGAACAGAAAAGGAAAGCCATGCATCATGCACGGAATTTGTTTTCCGGCTGTTGATTTAATGTCGGAGAGCGGCGCAAATGCTGGATCAACATTAAAACAGCAGCGGGTCAATGTTTCTTGTTTGCTGGGATGTGGGAAACGGATCGTGTGTTTTGCCAACGAGTTTTAATTTGGGACAAACGTTTCACGTGCTGACCCGTCGCTTAAACAACGTTATATAATTACTATTAGCTGGTAATCGTATGAACGTTCTAAACTTCTGTCAGCAATAAAGCACACCAACAAGTGGGGGGAAGATCAAGATAAACACGTATAAAGTGTTCATCAAATTAATTTGGCTGACAATATTACATTTTTATTCAAACTATGGGGACAGTTGGCTAATTTTGACCACATGCATAGTATAGGGACCTACTAAAATAACGTCGTACGCTAACAATATTGTTTTCATACTATAAAATAACAGTTTTTGGTTTATAATCATCAAGATTTAATTTCAGCCAATAATTTACAAATGAATTTATTTACTTTTTCACCAGCTATATATTAGCTAGTATTGTGTAATTTTGCACAGAAATTTAAAAAAATCGCCATCTAAAAAATCATAATGAAAGTAACAGTGTAAAATAAAAACATACAAAAACTTACTACCAGTTCCAGCTTTAGGTCCGGGTGCTCCTGTGGTCACTGCAAACAAATACAATCACATTTATAAGACCGACTGAGTGAGTGACTGAGTGACTGAGTGACTGAGTGACTGACTGACTGACTGACTGACTAGCTGACTGACTGACTGACTGACTGACTGACTGTCTGACTGACTGACTCAGTAACATACGGATTGACTGACTGACTGACTTCTTGACAGATTGACTGACTAGCTGACTGATCTCGCAACAATTAAGCGAACGGGCACGGGATAAATCAGCTAGCGACAGACCGTTCGAACGATCGACCGAACCATTGATCATCGATCTACAGAAAAGTTGTTATTTAGTACTCAGCATTTCAACTTATTGCAAACATACGATGTATGATTTTGCCTGTGACAACTAGACATATCCTTTATGGAATGTGATAAAACACTCACTGCCTCGATCATTTTCTGGTTATGTTCAAGATGAAATAAGACATCAACTAGAACAAAATTAGAAAATAGTTGATTTTCATCTTGTGAAATCTAAATGATTTCCACTCGCTTTAAGTAAAGTTGCAAATCGCGTCAGCGAGACATAACTTCAAATGAGTAAAAAATACAATTAAATAATTTGAGGGTTAAAGGGCTAATTTGTCAGAAGTAACAACTGTGCTTGGTCCAAATTATTCTGCAGAGTTGTGATATATATTAAACTATAATGTATGTCTTCATTTTGTTGTTGCTGCGATCCCCCTTCCCCAGTACATTTTGTTATTCTGATTTCGAGGTTCACTACGAAAGGCACATCATCTTGTTACATCACACACACGCGCAGGTTCAGTCACCGCAACTAGTACTTGACAAAATTAAACTATTTGCCCCATTATGTCAATTGATCACAATTATGTCTACTTACATTTGTATATGTACATGGCTGGCAACAGAAGATAAAATTAACCTGTTTTGCACCCATAATTGTCTGTTATCATAGGTAAACATGGGTGAAACTGAGCATACCAAAAAACAACCACACGATAATAGTATTAACAACTAAAATGTATAGCAGCTGCAATTGAAGACAAATAATTTGATATGGTATAACATCATGTGCCCAGCTAGTATTATAAAAACAACAAACTCTTCTAAGCAAAACATTTTAATTTAAAAGTTTTATATTATTATCAGTCCAATGAACCCTTTCGCGACGATTGTACGAAATACGTACACATTACATCTACAATTCTACTATACTAAGGATGGTGCACGATGTGTGTAATGAGATAAATGTAATTATTTTGAGATTCAGTTGATTCAGTTGATGATTATAAGAAAACTGCATATAGCGTACTTGTGGCATAGAATCCGATGAAATCTATTTAATTTAAAAAATACTAATAAGAGTAGGCCCTACACCTATTGTATGTTAGCCTTTCCGGATCTGAATTATAACCTTCATGTTCCACCCATTTTCAGTCACAACGTAGAGCTTCTACACATACTTCATTATATTATTCATTTTATTTTTAATCACTTACACGAATGATATTAACAACCCTACCCAAATCAAATCAGTGCTAAATTAAATGTCACATGAACTGACTATAAATGTTATTTAAATGGACATTAGGTATGTATGTTTCTTACCTTCTGGACAAGTGACTCCTGCAACAAAGTTTGACAAAATGCCGAAGAGTTAGCTGTCTGTGAAATGTTTTTTTTATACATGTATCAGACAAATTATATGTTTTATTTTCAAAAACGTATTTAATTACATAATATGCGGCTAAATTCAGATGATCGTTTTACTTAGCTTTGTAATAGAATTAAATACATCAAAATATGTTATGTGAAGTGACATTTTATTGCAAAAAGTTGTAAATGATTGTTTTTTATTATTGTTTTAAATATAATAATTTTTATCAGAGTCGATCATCCATACCATCAGAAATGCATTTCTGATACTACATATGTAATGTGTGTTATTAGTGTATTATATAAAAGCTATCAGTAAGAATAAGAGCATACTACGTAATCAACCACAAAATGTGTTTCAACCAGTCAGCTCATAAACTTGTAGCGCTATTAGTTCGTGCCAGAGATATTAAAATTAGGGTGAACTAATTACTTCTAACTGTAGTATAAACTATTACATTTTATCATCTTCTATCCACATGTTTCATCAGGCTAATTACGTTACTGTAGATAATCGAATGACTTACATAATTTATGATAATAAATCCATTTTGTGATATAAACTCGGTATACTAAACCACAATTACACAACAACTACTTTGCTAGATAATATTATCTTTGCATTCATTTTTTTTATCAGGGATGCTTTGATTCATTTAGTACACACATATTTTTTTGGCTATATATTGTTATACGGGTCATCTTGGAAAATTATTGATTTTACCCATATCGATTCGTATTTAGTGAATAATATAGTGTAATGATTAGTAAGATGATTATCAATTGCTAAATATAGTATTAAAACATGCATGTATGGCTAATGTAGTATCCCTTCACTGTCTTCATAATGCATGTATAATGTAATTAGAACTTTAATGCTAATTTCAAGTTAAACATATTTGTTGTCACCAGTATCATCACCGTCGTGTATTAGTAAGATCGTGTCATTAAAATGAATATCATTCATATATAATATTAGATAATCGGCCTTACAGGAAACCGCATCTGATGATTATTAGTGTTTGTTATTTTATTAGTTTAATACTTTACCTTGTTGTGGAGCAGATCCAGGTAGGTGTGACAGTAATCCTGTGATAAGGAATGTGATCCAGACGTTCATGGTGTAGCTATTCAGGACACCTCTGCTAAACAAACTACTCTCGTTAATAGAGTGAAAAAAAACAAATGACTGTTTACACTCTGTTCATGGAAGCCAAGTAACGCAAAGTCAACGACCTATAATTATTATGCAGCAAATAAAAGTAGTTTGCTATCGATCAAAAGATTGGAACCTAAAGCTGACATTAAATGATGTCCATTCTCAAAGGCATTCATTAATAATGGTTATATAATTATAGATATTGTGGGACGTTCGCAACTTTGCTTCTTTACACCCAACAATTATCACCACTGTGCTAATCATTATGTTGATAATCAAATGCAAACAACGCGAAATATAGGTTTATGTTTTCGTGATGGACATATAGAAAGATTATTAATAGTTAATTGCTTGTTATTAGGATTTGTCTAGGTCGATATATGGTGGTCTCCGGATTGGTCGAGATGGTCTTCACGACCAATCCGAAGCCTACGCTAAATTTTAACATGTACGAGAATACGGGCCCTCAGTATCTGATTATTTTTAAGGCGTATTAGATATGAGATGAGAAATCCCGAAATAGGACGAAATGCGTACAATTTTTTTTTTTTTTACAATTTTAGCTAAAAACATATTGTCGGGATAATTCTCGCACATATCTTAGGAAAATTAGTCTAATGATCCGGAGTTAAAGCCACACGAAGACATATGTGCGTTTTGCATGCAAAATAAAAGCTTTTCTCTTAGAGGCCCATTCCTAGGCAAATTGTTTTTTTTTTGTTTTAGCTATGTGACAAAATTATGGCAAAATGTCGGTCACTAACTTTTTGTCTTTTAGATCGACCCATTTTATAATAAACTTGTCATATTTGACAGGAAGAGGACATGAGTCACTAATTTTATTATTTCATTCTAAGTTTTTTATAATTTACTGGCCGTAATCGTCAAAGAAGTTGCGAGTTTAATTACAACGTCATCGGAAAATGACCGCATTCCTAACGGGCCACACATTTCAAACAGGAAGGCTCAACACAGGTAAACTCGGCCGATTGACATGTTCTAAATATTTGCGGGACATAGAGAAATACACAGCCAATATTCATGGGATGTTCCTGGCTGGTGTAGTGACAAAAATAAAGAGATTTGCCATGGTTTTGACCCTTTGAAAGAAAAACAATCTACATCGGACCCTTCATTTAGACTCTCAGAGGGCAGGTTATAAGGTCAAACCAAATAGAATTGTTATCATGGTTGTCCGAAATTGTATGAACATTCCAAAATACACACTTATCGGGCACATATCTCTTTCTAATGGAAAGTGGAGAATGATAATATAGATTTACGATCATATAAACCTAAATAACACAATTTTAAGCGTTGAAACATTTTAACTTTAAGGCACCTGGTGATGGGCCTTTCAAGATATTGATTAGCTTTTATTTTCGCCTCAAATTATTGATGACATTGTAAACAATTCTTATTTCGCCATAAACAAAAAAACATGAACGAGTATGTATGAAAATGTTGTAACCGAACAACATTTTACATTCAACAAAAAGTGTTCCCAATAGGATAAAAGCCTAATAAAGTCAATATGCTTACCTCTGCAGATACACACTTAGCATATTATGTAACATTGGTGTTGGGCTCAGTATGCTATTTTCCGTTGAAGTTAGATATATCACACACTAGTTAGCTTGAACTCATACAGGCTATCAGCGAGTTCAAGCTTACATGTAAATAAGATATGCCCATTCTATAAAGGCAAATTACGCTGTGCTGTATCAAAACGAATGATGATTTTTTTTAATTTATCAAACCAGCCAGTAAGGTAAACGCAAGAGGTTATGATAATTGTTGGTATTCAAAGAAGCATTCATTACATATTTGCTTTCATATTGCGAAGTTAAACATACATATAAAAACAAAATATTTTCATTATTTGTAGAAGAAAATTATTCAAATTAGTCAGCTCCGAAGATAGAATAAAGCAAGTTGTTACAGCGCTGTGCGTGCCACGTATACAATATATTGTCATCTGCAGATGGAAAAATAACTGGCAAATTAATATGTTTAAGCATTATAATTGTAATTAAATTATATTATATTATATTATATTTAAATTATAATAAAGTAATTGCAAGTTCTATTACATGTATTTAATGCACAATGTTTCTGAAACACATTTTTTTCCTTTATAACTATTAACCACGTTTTCTGCAGATTGGGGAAAACAATATACTTTCCAAATAATCTTATTAAAAAAAAATTATCCATAAAATGTTTACTCCGAAAATACCAGATTAAGTGATTTCCTTGTACTTCGTTACTGTTCAGATGAGATGCGCTGGGTTCATAGTTTCATTCATATGCGTGGTGAAGTTCATCTACATAATGAAACCTTCAATTAGACAACATTAATAACACATACATACGCATACATTACACTTATGTAAGTCTCGTTACCAAATTTCTCTTGCGCTCATTTCCTCAGCGGATCAAACTCAGAGGCACACAAATCTTTAACATGATCATGTGTTATTATCGAGTCCTTGGCAGGTTTATCAATAGGGAGCCGAACTATTATTATACAACGTACGCACAGAATGATATTTTCATTTAACTTTTTATCTGACACAAACTCCATAAATATGTAAATATACAGCCACATAAACTCTTAGTTAGTTATCATCGCTATGAACAGTTTGTCTACATGGTTTACAAACATCACATCTTATAAGTGGACAATTGTAAAATAATTGTATCGTGGTATCATACCTAACATATAAAAACACCAATGTGTATTTAGCACTGGACATATATTAAAGGGATCCCTTGGGATAAGACATTTTCGATGTTGTCAATTTTGAGGACTTTACACCACATATTCCCACGTCTTGGACGGGGAGATCAAGGCAATCGCCACTAATTGGCCGCTAATTGGTGTCTTTTAGTCAGGACAGGGGGGTATACACGGCAACACGGATTGTCTGCCCAACGCTGGGCCGACGGCATCAACATGTGGCCCAATGCTGTAGGAACATTCAATCATCCTTCAGCAAGTGTTTAAGTATACAAAGAGTTTGTTTGGGTTTTAAGCGGTTTCATAGAAATATTAATAAGAAATATTTGTAAAAATCTAAAAACTCTGAAAAAAATAAAATCATGATCTGGGGGATACACTACTTCACTAGAAAACTAAAAACGAAAATTGATGGCATCCCCAGGGGCTGCTTTAAACCATTATCTGGTAGACACCACCTGTTTCTTGTGAGAATAAAAATGTGTCTGATTTAGAGCCTAATTATACAGAGAGTAGTCTCCTCTTTTGTTGATCATGGTATTTTTGATGAACATTGTTTTTTATTTATAATATATATGTAGAATCACTGATTAAAATATATTATCTTTATATATATCATTGTATATTGAATGATAATGCTCTTACCTGATCCGGGAATATAATAAAAGTTTGCTGTCGATCAACACCATTGAAACGCCATCAACATCACTCCTGTGGTGAGATATCTGTATAAAAATGTTTAAGTAATTTCAGTGCATACAACAAGAATTAAAATATTAGAGTGGAATACATTTCAATTGTAGCCTTAGCAAATTGTCTATGTACACGTCAGTGAAATGCGAAAACGTTATACGAAGAGGGCTGTTTTCTTGATGACAGGGCAAAACTCAAAATCACAAAGTAGAGCTGTTGATTAAACAAAAGATTGCTATCCTACATATGCCTTCTGAGGGCGGTCTGCTGTGAATAGGGCAATACCGGAGAGAAGTAGATGAGCAGAGAGTGTTGTACATGCTGCAAGTGTATCTCAGTAAAACAGTACATAACACTCGTTGTCAGCCTTGTTTGACGAAACTAGGTGTATTAGTGAAAATGGCTGTAAGTTCATGATTAGAATAAGGTTGGTGAAACCAAGAACATTATTTGTGAAACAGATACAATAACCTGAAACATGACTATTTAATAACATTAAAATTAATGTCGTGATCACTGTAATGTGATGATAGTCAATATGCTTAAAATAAATACATTCAAAAAGGAACCGAATAAATTATAAGAATGTACATCATGCTTGTTGCGCAGATACCGCCATAGGAGGCAATTTTCGGTTCTGAAAAGTAATTATGCTGCCCTAATAGACTTAACTGTAACAACTATTTTTATGAAATCATCATTTTTCAAAGTGCTGAGTGTGAGTGGGCTGCTGCATAGAGGTCAGCACTGTCGCCGGATACACCAGAGCTCAGACCGACGGGACCCCAATTTCAAATCCTGTGTCAGAAGAGCGGTGTCATAAGTTCTATGTCACCATCTTCAGATGGTCTTCCTGGTGTAACAGCTTCAGATTACCCTCCTTGTATTCAGATTACACCCGGGGGTAATCTGAAACTAGTTCAAACTTACCTCCTCTATTTTCAAATCAACCCTCAATTTTATCGTTTGTACTTTCAATAATAACGTTTATTTTACTTTATATTTTCATTGCATGACATTGTAGATTTATTAAATTGTATTCTCTATAGAAGCTTTTCATCGTCATGGCAATTAACAAAGAACAGTTTTTTGAGTGATGATCTATAACAAATGCACTACGTGCACACAAGTGGCATAAAGCGCCGTTTATTTATCGTATTTAAGTTATGCATGGTTACAATCTAGGTCAATTATTTTAAAGATTAGGATATTTGGCATTTCATATTTTTTGTAAGATGTCAATCTCATAGGATTCACCTCGATATTACCTTGAAAGAACATTTGAAAATACATTACACAGACCTCAGAGGTGACATTAAAACATAAAAATAATCCCATAAACATTGAATATGGCACTAGCGACTGTTTGCAAAACTTTATAGAAATCGGTTGAAAATCGATTGAGAAATGTTTAAAATCATGCACTGGAGTAGAGTTAGTAACTCGTTGAGTTGCTTCGTAAGTTCTATACCGGGCTTCAGTCAAACAAATAGTTCAAAATTGTGATAAAGGTGAAAGATTTAGACAAAAAAAATATGTTTAATTCCAACCTCCAAAGTTGGAGAAAGTATACATGAACAGTACATGAATATAGTACACATTTGAAACACACCAATGCATTACAAAAATATTACCGGTTAAAATAATAATTCAGTAAAAACAAAAAAAAACTCATTAATACTGATTAATATCTTGTTAGTATACGTAAAAGTTTATGTGACACACATTCCCTACATTGGATTGCCGGATCCCTCAATAGATTTGCAGGAAAATTTGTTGAAATTATTGTTTGCAAATTTTCCACTGTTTATATGTATTCCATCAAGAGAGCATTATGAAGAAATAACCAAATATAAAATTTGGGAAAGTAAGTTTGTATGGCATATACTACCAGAGACGATATACATGTATCTGGCCATGAAGTGTGAACATAGATCTCTCATCGGAGAGTAGACCATAACAATTATTTTCCACAAACCATATACTGGAGCGACATTCAAAGCACGAATTAGCTTTGTTAGCATAGTAAAATATGGTGATGATCTTTCTTGATAGGAGGCAATTTAATTATTGAAGGGTGGATTTCAGTTCATAAAAAACACATAAAACATTTTTACGCGATTATTGCGACTAAATATATTTTCTAAAGAATATGAGGAAGGGGAAAATAAATGACCAAAGATAAGTGCCTCTCTCATTAAACTATAGGCGTATCATTCAAATAATGCCAAACTTGGACCTCAACTATCATTGCGACTAATGATTTTTTCTAAAGGATATGATTAAGGGGACATTAAATGACCAAAGATAAATTTAAATAATACCGAGCTTAGACCTCAACTATTATAGTCAAACAGGTATCTGACGTCGACATATTCAGTTTGATCATTTATGGCGTTTATTTGGCTTTTACACTGTGCATGACATTGGTTGCCACTGGGTTGACAGGAGACAGAGGTTTCCGCGGCGCACAGGCATATTCATTTTAATTATTTATACCTCCAGTGATTATATTTTGTTTCCAAATCACTCTCAATGTCGTATATCACAACTCTCAAAGAAGTTGACGCCCTCGTGAGCAAACACAAAACATTTGTATAGCATTTGTATAATGTAGGACCAACGTCCCCGACGTTGGTTCAGCATTGGACAAAAGTTATAGGCCTACAAATGTTTTGTGTTTACTGGGCCAGTTTCACAAACTGACACTGATAAGTCACACTGGACATAAGACCACTGATTGGCTGAGACCTTGACCACGTGTTGATAGATAAAGCAGAATTAGTGAGACCGGGGCCTAGTTGTTATATAATAATAACACATATAAATATACCAAAATACAAGACAGTCAGGCTTATATCTTTTCATACATGTATGTCTATGTATATTATACACTGTAATTAAATTTTGGAATGTACCTACATAACCAACCAAGGATATCACATGCTGACAAAGTGCAATGTTTGATTAATCTTCATCCGTCATTACGTTGTTTTTAAGTGCAGGCTAAATGTATATGGCTGTTATGTATGTGTATAACAAATATTCTGTAAAATGACACAAACTAATATAAAGCCCAGGATTTGTCTGGCGGGGCATGCCGTCACACATCACAGATGGCACAGCCAGGCTTCTCTATGTTCCAGAGGTGTCCGGGGGTATGCTCCGCCGGGAAATTTTGACATCCAACGTTTCAAAATGGTGCATTCTAGAGCATATCTCGACCCAAATAATACCGTTCGTTTGTTTTTCGAACAGTAGACGGAGAGGGACTCCAGCGGCACCCTCACTCTAGATCCGACACTGCCGTCAGTATCTCACCAAATGCACACTTTTTATTATAGAATCTGCTTATTTGTTGCATTTTGTGTATCATTAATCCACTAAACATAATCTACTTTCTATATTATATAAAACATGTCTCTACTAACCAGTTGTTCTTGAATTTTATATCCTTGTGTTTCTTGGCAGACTGATATTAATAATAATTCGAGTAAAGTTTTGGCAGCACCCTTCATCAACGTGAAAGTTATTGCTGGCGATTATGTTAGTTATTTCACCTCATTGCCATGTTTACTCGCAGTTGCGCACTTACACTGAGATAGTTTTAACGGCTACTATGTCCTTTGTTGAGTCTTCAAAACTTAATTGACTGGAACCGGTCTTTTGCACTGTACTGAGGTATGGCAAAAGTAAACTCCGGGTACCATGTACCTAACCTTGCTGAGTTAACCCTTTAACCGCCAAATAATTTAATTTGAATTTTCACCCACTTGAAGTTGTGTCTCGCTGACGCGATCCACAACTTCAAGTGAGTGAAAATTATTTGGATTTGACAATGCTTTTCAAATCTTGCTGGTTGATCTCACATTTTATCTTTAAAATTTAAAAAATGTGGTACTTAATGTGCTAATAAAAAGATGAAAACCCGAGTATATACGACACCGGCGGTTAAAGGGTTAGGTACAGCGGTAAAAGTGATTTTAATTTAGCCCTTCAAGCGCTAGTCACGACTATAGTCGTTTCTAATTCATTATTATTAGTGTATCTTATCACTATTATTGTGGACATCATGATTTAGAAATGATTGGTCTGAAAATAAGAAGAAAATATGAGTCATTTTCACCCACTTGAAGTTGAGGGTCGCGGTAGCGAGACGCAGATTCGAGTGGGTGCAAATTTAAATGATATAACTTAGCGGTTTATGATCCTACTACGTTCCTTTCTTGCGTCCTATCCAACTACAATCGGCTCTGTCTGATAAACAACACTTAAAGCACACCCCCGGTCCCTGCACTGCGGTTCTTTCTGTAATATTATAATACTTATTGAATATGCTTTAAACACCATAATGTTGATTGCGAGTGCAGCAAGAAGTTTTAGCATCTAGTAGCGACATGAACATTTAGGAAAATGACCTTCTGTTCGGGAATGTTTATAATTATAACTCTACTAAATTAGGCCTAAGTTTAGCCGCAAAATTGGGTTATTACCCGTCCGAAATAATTGATTATGATTGCTGTTAAATGTTGATTTTCACTTGTTTTAAGCAAAAGTAGTAATTTTACATAATGCTCATAATAAGCTATAATTATTATACCGTGACTTCACGTAACTCTAAACGGTGAGGGAGATGTAAAGTTTCATAATAATTGATGATCTATTCTGTGTTTTTTAATTCTTAAACTGCGACTGGATTACTTGTGTCACTGCACCTTTGAACTAAGCACACATAATTCAACAAAATAATATGCAACTACGTACAGTTGTATAACGTATACGTGAATCATGTGGCAATTTTTTATTTATTTTTTAATTCACTTCTGCAAAAACTAGTCTTTGAGTACAAGAAGCGTGCCTCTTATTAGTGTTATATGGTTTATATACCGTCTCCTATTATTCACAGACGGTATACATGTTAAAAGGTAAAACGTTGACGTGAAAATTGACGTGTAGGTTTGTTACGGGGACATAACCAGAGAGGAACAGATGCCATATTTTCTAGGCCTGGAGTGTACAGTGCTGCCTATGGTATTGTGCACTATATATAAAGAACCCTTGAAGTCATTCGAAATAAGAGTATGGCATAATCTCGGCTTCGGGCTTCCTTCTGGGGCGATATTGCCATGATTGTGCAGAAAGCGGCGTAAAGCAATATACACACGCCATAGCATTCTACCTAATTTAACATTCCCAGAGGCTGTCATTAAATTATCATCGCGCTTATTATCGACCTTTAATCGTGTCCAATAGATATAACTGATCGAAATATGATTTTTTTAAATAGAGTGTAGCCTAAATTAAGGCACATATTAAAATTGTGAGTGAATACTTAATGACATTGATATTTAAAAGAAGCACTCTCATTGATTAACATTTTTTATTAAATAGACATTTTAATGACACAAAAATGTATTCATGATATAAGATCCTAATGCTGTTAAACACAAAGCTTTCCGATATGAACTTATTCATTGTTCATGTTTCCCTTTGACCCACATTTAGCCACTCTTATCTAATCTTAGAACTGTCTTGTATATGTGTTTGCAGGATGATGTTTAAAGACGACATATTGTAGCATAGTCACAGGAGTAGATAATCATTAGGGAGACAGCCATGACCCATAATGCGGTGTTAAATGGGAAACTAATTGCCATCTGTTTGTATTTCAATGACAGCATGACTCATAAAGTAGCCACTATAAACTGATAAGTGGAGCTATGGCTCACTCAATACAGCTTAATTTAGCTATTATACGTACAGTGTAGGCCTTCAAATCAGTATCATCCGTATATTCAGATTATGATTGTGTATCGATATGTAGAATATAATTACAATTTTTGATGTCTAAACAAAAAATAAAAGGTGTCCTTAGTGATGTTAAACTTGGATAATACAGAAGCTCTTTAATTATCCATTGACAGACAAATAGACAGAGCACGTTTATTTCACCAAATTGCATGGCTGGGAGACCCTCGGTAAGATTAAAAATAACCGCTGTCGCGAGAGCCATCCAGAAACATTGTGTGGCACGATGTGACTGACATCTTATAAACCTGAATAGCAGGCTACTCTGGGCAACCTTCTTCTTCTCCACATTATTGGTACACTGTCTAGCTCTCCACGGGGAATTGATTCGCGAGGTCGACCTTGGTAACTTTTGCTGGCGCTCTTGTACTATCGACTGACAGGCTCTGAGGTCCGCCTTTTGTTCGTGAATTCGTCTGTCCATTGAAACAGCTAGTGACCAGGCGACTGATTCGATTAGGCATAGATCAGCAGTCGTCGAGAGGTTTCTCGCTTTGACAGTCCAGAAAACACGATATGTTAAACCAACGGTGGCTCAATACTGGACCAGCGTCGCCATCATTAAGTCGATGCCTCGTGTTCCCTAGGAAAGATGTTAGTGTTCGTGTTCATCTCAGAAGAAATGACTGATGGTTACCCCAAAAGTGGGCCAATTCTGGATCTATCTCACTGATGATAGTACAGCATTGATACATACTTAGCAAAGGAATTGCCGGCTCCGACATTGGACTAGCATTCTGACAAAAAATTATTTGTATTTGCACATATCATGTATAAGGAGTAGGGCCACGCCCTATGTTGATGAAATATCAAATTACCTACTTATTCGTATTAGATCTAGCACTATTCTCGTTTACAACAATCGATGCAAGAAACAAAACAAGCCATGTGATCTTCGATTTTAACATTATTGTCAGACCACTGTACATGTAGCTAGATATTTTCTGAGGTTGGTAAGACTGCCACGTGTTCCCCTTCCGGATACAAGTACCATATTTGTTAGAGAGTAAGATATTGACTTCTTTGTGACTTATCAGATAGTCCCTCCAAACATTTCGAACCGGAGCACATCATTTTAGCCGATTCCAATATGGCCGCCATCAAAATTATTTTTTTCAGTTGATAATGACATTTTTACAAAAAAGCTGTTCTACGAGTCAGTTTAATATAGAATCATTTGGTAAACATATTATGTAGGTAGAATAATATATTCAAATATGTACATGTAGTAAGAATTACAATCGAAAACGAATATAACAATATCAAATTGAGTGTGATTGTAGTAGAAAATAATGTGAAATAAATGTATAATGACATGGAACTTGCTATGATGTGATTGTTGATAATGTTATTTTAAAATACAATGAGACAACAGTATGATATTCCATGCCTTTATTTAATACAAGCCATGATGTACAAAATATTTCATATCAGTTATTTCCTTACGACGTGTTAGCGCTCACAATGAGTCAGGTATACTTTCCATAGCTGCAGAGAGCAGACAAATCCCCATGAACAGCCGCTCTAGTTTCAGAGGCATCGTTCACAAACTTACACGAAACTAACTGTCGCAAAGTATCCGAAACGTCATTTTTAAATGCAAATAGCATGAGCGTCTTTTATCCACCCTACTGATCAAGTGGGGGGATAATCAGGCTCTTTGTTAAAGTGTCTGTTGGTGGGATGGATTTTATAGGACTGCAAGCAACAAACATACAGTGTAGCATGTCGGGCCTAATTATTTATGATTTACTTCCGTCTGTGGTGATGAGCGGCTGTACATAAGTGACGCATGTCTGAAATTGTGGAAATATTACACCATTCAACTCCATGAAAGCATAATTATTTATATTTTCTATGCTGCTCAAATGAGTAAAAACAGTATCACATCCTCCGAATGTATGTAAAAAGAGAAGTGTCAATGCACTCTCCGAGTCGAGCTTATCAGCAATATTGATTTGTGCATATATATTTGTTGCTCAAAATTCAACAAATAGTTGATCGATGTTAATTTGTGGAAGACATAAGTTCGAATCGATAAATTTCTGTGACCAACTGAGCTGCCATGCTTGACGTGTTGAAATATATGTGTGTCAGCTGCCTCTTGGTGACAGAGGCTGAAGGTACATCCTTCTTTGAAATGCTCAGCTAAAAATATGAAAAGCTCCTCCTTCTTCTAGGTGGGACATCTGAATTTGATCAATTTGTTTTACGCTAGTTTTTCGTATGGTAATTTGTTGTTTTGCTAATAATAATGCTGTGACTGTCGTGTTTTCATATAGTGACTATCATATTTAGCTTATCAATCTCCACCATATTTTGAGTGTGACTTTATTTGATGAACACGTGTGACTGCTGTGTTGTAAAGTTTCAACACAGGAGTTAGAGTTGACTAACTACTGGTTTCAATATGAGACATAAATTCAACTAGGGCTAAAGATGCAGTTTGCTTATAATAATACTAATCACATTGAGCCTACTTTACACTTTCATTCTAAAGTGCAGATTGAAGTTGCAGTTTGGTGAGAAGTGAAGAGTGTGAGCGTTTATATGGTCTGGCTATATTTTGTGCTGGCTCTTCGTAAATTGGATCTGCTACATCTACCTCACCAGGACATGTTTGGGAAGGTCAGGAAGCATCGTAGCAACAATTGGAGTATCTGTTCATGACGTGGATATAGGTGTAATCTAGTCTTCTTTACTTGAGAGGAGGTTCGTCTGCTGTGCTTTAGCGCTGACATTTTCTTGGCTTTGTGAAATTTATATCTGCTTATACTGCTCTTTGTTTTTCCTATATGAGTGATGGTACAGTACATTATTCTTCAACATTGTTTCAGCTATTGCATCTGTATCATCGACCACATTCATATCACACGTCTTGATACCTTTAGCACATCCTGTTTACCAGAATTATGTCAACAAATTTGGCAATGAATATTTTGAGTTTGGATCAAATCTCTTATAATGCTTCGGGCTCTAGAGTGGTTCAATTCCATCATGTTGACAAAGGCAACATTTGTCCCAACTCCAAGTGGTATTATAACCTGAAGATAAGGTGTTATTTCCATCGATTTCCATTCTAACTATATTCACATTATACATTATTATCCTTGCAGGTATACTGTAAACGGTACTACCTCCTCTGAAGGCTGTTGAAATCTGCGCGAAAATCATATGTTTCCACCAGTCTTGATATAGTCCATGCACACAATATGACCATTGATCATACATTACTTCATTTTGCACGTCAGAATAAATAAGCTGGTAGCGCTCAAATTATGTGAAAATACTATGTAACCTTTTAAGACCTAGTGTACAGATCAAAGCTAAAATAATAGCCAGAAAAGATAGTGATTATCGTGTTCAAAATGTAGCACTGACCTTGGTATTGACCTATATATTTGAAAATGACAGTTTTTGCTTACTCTACTATGTGAATGATATACACGCCTCGATAAATTTATCAGATAATCATTCATTTTCAATATATGACAAATGGGAGAGGATCATCGTTTTTTTATGGCAGCCATATTGGTATAGTTAAAAAACGATTTTGGGGGATGTATGACATGGTATTTGCTATATCTTAAACTATCTGTGTGTACAAATTTGACACTTGTATCCAGCTCGAAAACACATTGGCCATTTTGAAAGGATTATCAACCGTGCTATATAATCAGTATGATAGGTGGCCGAGCGGGTCGGAAGATAAATAGGTAAATAGGTAGGTTAAAGATTTGTTTGGTATAATCATCTTTATCAACATTTTCCAAGTAGCACACGTGCTAATGCAAAGGAGCTCCGGTATTTTCAAAATATATTTGTTTAATTTTCAAAGAACTAACCCTTACAGTGCGGGAGATTCCGATTCTGACGTCGAAAATCGATCTCCGCACTGTAAGTGTAAAAAATACTCATAGTGGCCGTAACCCCATGACATAGGTCTTAAAATGATTTGGAAAGAGAACTAACTAAGCCATTTATGATGATTTTGAAAAAAACCCTTTGGTCTCTATGGTTTATATAAAATATTTCAGCGCTTTAAGATTAAATGGGTCCGTTATGGAACGCTCGACATTTTATTAGTGTTAGTATTACTATTCCGAAAGCAAATGATACGCTGTCATTTAAGTTAATCTGTCGTTGAAGTTATCTGAATGTAAAAGCTCTATGCTCGCTCCAGAGCGTAGCGGATGGACAATTAAATGCGAGAAATACTCAAAATATTCTGCAGGTTTAGAAAATTTACAACAACCTAATAAATTCTAAAAGTAATTTGACCACTAGCTGTGGAAACAATGCGACAGGTGATAGTTTTATCTTGAAAGAGATGGTATTTTTTCACAAATTTTTTTTCACATCATCAAATCAAACTACGCAGCAAATTGAATCATATCTTAACAAAATAAATATTTAACGCAACCTGAATGCAGAAGAACAAAACAGCTGTGAGGGAATGGTGACATGCGCCGAATGTTGGAAAGTAGTTAAATTATTACAACTTAATACATCGCCTGGTATAGTCTATAGATGGCTTGCCCGGAGAATTGTATAAGGTATTTTTTCCATTGTTCGGCGAATTTCTGGTATATGTATATAACGAATCAACTAGTGAAGGTGAGCTTTGCGAATCTCAAAAGCGGTCGGTGTTATCTTTGATATTCAAAAAAAGGGATAGGTGTCGTTTGAAAAACTACAGACCTATAAGTTCGTCCACTACTGATTATAAAATACCAATAATTATTATTAATTATAATTAAACCTATTTTACCTAATATAATCAAGGAAAGCCAAACAGGTTATTTTCAAGGACGCTTCAATGTGCCAGAATATTAGTACAAGATGTTATTGAGTATGCGAAGTCAAGTAATCAAACCAGATTATTATTATTTTTTAATTAAAAAAAGTTTTTTTGACAGTATAGAATGGCAACTAAAATGGCGAACATTAAACAAGTATACATTTGGCCCAAAGTTTATCACATGTGTTAAACACTTTATGTAGATTCCAAATAATTTGCAAAAATAATCATTGGTTATCTGAAGAATTTTGTCTGTCCAGAGGAATACGGCAATCCTATATCCGCCTTGTTTATTGATATAATAGCTACAGACGTCCTTGCTAAAGATATAAAATAATAACTACGAGGATTATCAATATATATAAATGGTAAAATAAAACGGATCAAATTTTCTGCGCAATACTGACGAAGTTTTACTCGTCACCAAATTATTAAAGTGTTGCAGGTTTGACCATCAACTTGGATCAAACTGAAGCTTAGTATATTGCAGATGACTTCCAAAATGTGAGCACTATACATGGTATAACATGTAACATAAATATAGCTATAATGTGCCTTGGTGTACACGTAGGCCACAATGAAGCTCTATGTGATAGGCCTACGGAGGGAAAAATGGGGGAAATTGGAAAAAATGCATGGAGTAAGAGAGATTTAACTTTATTTGAAAAAAAACACTGTCATAAAAATACAGGCTATCCCCAAGCTCATTCTAATTGCTCAGTCAACAGCTCACAAAAATTATATATAAATCAACTTAAGAGACTGTGTTTTACATTTATATGGGGAAAGCATGATCGCATTAGGCGTAGTAATTGCACCTGTCAGTGATGGTGGACTAAATATGCTAGATATTGAGTATTTTTTTCTAGAATTAAAAACAGCATGGTTTAAACGAATAATTCTAAACAGTGAAGACTGCTCTTTTATACCTCGAAATATGTTTAGTTTTTGTGATAACTTAAAGTTGTTGTTGCAAATGCACTTCAACTTCAAACTAAAAAAATACAATAAGCTCTCAACATTTTACTTTCAAATTTTGAATGCATATTTGCTAACAAATGAAGAACAGAAAGACTATTCTCAGATATTATGGGAAAATGAACACTTTTCAATAAAAATAAGTAAAATTAAATAAAGTTATTTTCTTTAACAATTAGACAATTAGATGCAGATTACATTTTTAATAACAAAATAAGTAAAACAAAATATTTTTACAACTACTTAATAAATACAATTTCCACCCCGATGAATATAGAAAAATGGGGAAATCACATGTATGTTAATTTGAATTTAGAAGAAAGACAAAATACATTGTTTTCTTAAAATAAATATGTACGATAACAAACTTGCATAATTCAACCATGAAGTGCTCAGTAGAAATTTAGCATGCGGATAGTTGGTGTCAATGTGGGACAATTCTGTGAGATCTAAATGTTTCCAATGTAATGAAATTGACAGCATAAGCCTTTTATTATATGCATGTAAGCTGGCAAAGCAAATTTGGCATATAGTAATCCGTTCTCTTGTAGAAGATATTTAGTTCAAGGACATTGTTTTTGGTACCCTTAACAAGTGATCTTAACTATTCTGTATCATTAGTTTATTTTTGTCTATACAAGCATTGGATTCTAAATCAAATGGATAATAAGGAGATAACTTATTCTTCGATATTGTGTTAAAAATGATATTTATTTTCGCAGTAAAACTCTTCGTCGTACAGAAAAATTCTCACATTGTCATACACTTGAGCAGATCTTAAATTTCATATGTACATTATGATGTATTAACCTTGTTTTAAAGAAGTAAGTCAATCATCAATTGTTTTAAATATGCAAAATTCGTTATAGAATCTATGTTAATATTGATTTTAAATAGAGAGAATTTAATTTGAATGCATGAATGTATTACTTTGTATATGGTAAATAATAATAATAAAAAGTTCCATGGCAATAATTGCCCGGCACTCATGCTTGCAATTTCAAGATGCGATTGTTTGCGAATAGCTATCGCTCACAAAGCGTGATAAAACTCACATGTCAGTATTCGCAGATATAAGTTAAAATATGACGACAAAAAAAAGTGTGCGAAGGTTCAATAAGATCAACCAGAGATGTCAGGCGAAGTATAACCTTGCATATGGGTGTTGTGTCAAACAATATCAATCACTCTTTATATTATTCAAACAATAGATTCATTCATGTGCGCAACAAACTGTCAGAGATGAAATGTAAGCAAACATAAAAATGGCAAACCAGATTTAAACTGTGTAGTACTATGTTTTTATTTCTAAATGAATAAAAATAGGCTATAATGTAAAAATCCGTTTAATTTTACTCAGGTATATGTATTTTGTTGTATGTGGACAAAATAGTCCAAAGTAGAACTCCTCGCCAAAAAACATGACATGTAGAACGTTGAACGTTGATTGTATGATTTTAGACGCTGGTATACTATGATTTGTTGTACTTATTTTTATGAATGCGTATATGTTTTGGCACAGTTAACATTGTTAAATACTTAATGAAGGTTAATTTTATAAAACCGATATTACACCATCTAGCTGTGCTTTGTAGAATATCGTTATTATATTCTAAAATGTAATCGACGTATTTCTTACACAATTTTTAAACTGTTTTAGTCAAAATAAAATAAATATTATCTAACCTGGGCGAGAAACTCCATTTCGCAATGAAGGTACAAAGCATCATATTCCGCTTTAATTAGAGCACTTAATCATGCTTTGCAATTTTCAGCCAAAAGTTTTTTCATTTTTAGTTGCCTGTCTATGCTATGCTCAGTGGATATCGATTGAATTCACTATCAGAACACACGCTCTATATCCAATGCATTGTGAAAGCCACATATCGTACGATTATGGCCTGATGGTATGACACTATGATACTGGAAAATATTAGTTGTTGTTTGCAGACCCAGTGTTTTGATGAAAACGGGTGTAATTGTTTATTAAAATTTTAAACGATTTTTTGTACACAATGTAAAATTATTGTATTACTATTCAGCTGCTTAATTATCTAAACATAGAAGCCCACCACCCTGCCCATGACAGCACACCCAGTATTGCCATATATTCACAGATTCACGGTATGTCGTGAGATTGAATGAATGATTAGGGGCCGACCATTTAATAAAAGGGGGAGGGAGTTATAATTATCCCTGATAAAAAAGAAAACATTTTTCTCTTGAAATGTAACAGACAAACTTTTTTTCCAGAACATGTTCAGCCCATAAATTTAAAATACCTACTAGTATATGTATTACAATGTGGGTTGATTCCATCTTCAATAATACCTCACCTATCTAGTTATTTGTTTACAATATAAAACTTGCTCATGGGCGTTACTGTTACACGTGTTAGTATCTACAGCAGCAAAAGCGTTAAGTTGTCTAGTAAGTTTTATTATATTTATAAACTTCACCTCCTTATACATTCTCAATATCTATATGTCTATTTCCTGTGGTCAAGACCATGTGTGATTGTAGTGAAATCAACTGTTCTCCAGTTAAATTTTGTGGAGGTGTAATTGTAAAACGTATAAAAATAGTTTTGTTTTAATTCTAAGACGATTCAATACATATCCACACACTTAACAGGAGCATAATATATTATCAGTGATTATAATATATTAGTTGTACCTTTTAATTATGTATGTCCCATTCAAGGTATTTTGTACAGGCTGCAGTGTTTCAATTATGCCAGTGAGGCCTACTTACTAGATTGGTCCGTGCTAATCATTTATATATCCATTTTTATCATCTCATATTATCATAATGAGTTTTTATCATACGAAACTATTGTTTACAAATGTCTTCTTAGGTTAATATATTATTTTACAGTCTCTTGTAACTCACATTAAGTGACCAGTCACTACTTTAGTAATCTGTCATTTATGTATGATTTGTATTCATAATGTAAACTGGATGAGACAATACTAAATATTTACTACTACTACTACACATTGGATCGAGCGGAGCGAGGGACTTTTTTTCTTTCTTTGGCAGTTTCCGGCAAATTTGGAAAGATTTGGTTATCAACAATCTTTTTTTTTCTGATACATTAATGGACAAATGATTTTTTCCCACACTTCATGGAGCAAACTATTTTTGGGGCCTACTTTGTGAACAAATTATTTTTTTACGAAACAACTATAGCCCCCCCCCCCTAATATTAAATGGTCTGCCCCTTATTATTATTTTATATGCCACCGCTGTGCACATATAGGCTAAACAGGGCCAAGAGAGCCTCCCCAGGATGGTGAGAATGAGCACGCTACCACTCGATCACGGAGGCTCCCCACAATGTTGAATCTTTACGAGTGAGCGGGAAAATAAAATACTGTTTCTGGAAGGCCAGAATGGTTTCTGCGTTGTACTGGAAATATAACGAGCAAAACTGAGTCGTATTTGGGAAAACTATATCGAGGGTCAGTCAATCACCTTCAGCCCGGCATGGGTGAATTGTTTATAAATATTTCATACAATTATTATGAGTGGGAACTAAAAGGCAGGTGAATAAAATAAGAGATTAGAAAATTATTGTCAAATTCAACTTTGAGAAATACATTAAGAGCATGTAAGGTTGTAATATCACCGTTTTCAAATGTAGTTATAATGACTTGCCGCCGTAATTATGTAGATACTATCTAGCATCTGCGCATACAGTTTATTCAACGTTGATACAGCGTTGTAAACATTGACGTTTTTGTGGTATAAAATTGAACAAGCTTTTAAACGAACAAAATTGACTAAAACCGAATCAGATTGAAATGCCCTCATTTAACATATGTATAGTAATATTACAGATGGATTGATGTACATGACCGGGGTTGATAAAAGCATGTATGTATATGTAACTTGACAGCAAGGTCGGGTTTGATTGATGAATGCAGTAGCAATGGCATATTATATTTATAGGTCAAGGATTATATTATGACCGATACTACATCCTGCTTCTATAATTACGATAATCATGACAATATTTGGTTGGTTCCTCAAAACTATTTATTATGTTTACGGTCAAGCAATGTACGCCTAATACACGTATACCGATGTTAAGCATATCTGTCAGTTTATTTTCGTGATTCAATAAACAGTAATTGATTGATTGATTTTGTATAGGCTCATGTCCCAAAGATAATACAGTACTACAGTAAAGCAGTAATACATCGATGTGTGCAGTGCCTTGTAATATGTACATATTCATGAACACTTTTTCTTAATTTAGTATTAGTTTTATATCTGCTAATTTTTTTTGATTGATGTCTAAAATATATTTTTTTAATTATTATTTATTATTTGACGAAACAGACCTAATTTTAAAGCCCAAAAAAAGATTGCCAACATTATATTTATTTATTGTTATGTATTCCGATGGGAAAGATTTTAGCGATTTTAGTGCCAACAAGTTATCAAAAATAGCTTCGTGACGTATCTCAGATTTGGATCTAAATATACATTTTAGTGATTATGGTGCACTGAAACTTTTTGTATATTTTTTAGACTCGAATGTAGTCAATATGCAAAGTAGCAGCCTTCACCTAAAATCATGTTAAGGCTATATCTTAGAAACCAGACATATAACACTAATATTATTTTACAAAACAATAATTAGAAACATAATTCTTAACATGGTGTTAAAAAAAAATCCAGGAAGCCATAGACTTGTATCCCTCTGAATGATTAGTGTATTCTACGACATGTATTTTATTCGAGTATCACATTTCAAAGGCTTTACCCGATCAAATGAATAGAATCATGGCATCGTGTAGCTATAACTGTTTAAAAAACGGAGTAGCACTGCATCCGGTTACAAATAGCAAAAACACATGCAAAGTAAACCTGTGAATATTCTGGAAATATATCTTGCAGAATCACTCGAAATCGGATTTTTTTTCAAACGCAAAATATATACTGAAGGTTTGACGCCATGGATATAGTAGACAATATTGGGACCCTGTTCAGGATTGTTTGCTGACATATTAGTATCACTGAATGATGGAAATTTCAATAGGAAATTATTTGATTTTACTGAGCTGTGCCTACATTCAATTCAACGTTAATGTATCTTCTATTGTCTAAGAATCTTTACACAATCCATCGTATACCATACTATAATAGAAGCTAAGCCGTAATGTCGGTAATTGCATACTCTCAACTACACTTCAAAACTTCAAATAAGAGGATCAGACCGTACTTTCAACGGTAAAAGTCATATTTGATTTACTATATATAAATGAAAATCCCCAGATTATGCCTGGATGAGGAGAATAATGTAGTAACCTGATAACAAGGCATGATAAAGACATTTGGAGACCTGATAAGAGATATAAGGCTGAACTGGACGAGTGTAATTATGGATTATGAGCAAGCTAAGTGTTTATGATTAGATTTAGCAATGAATTAAAAGGCAAAAAAATGTTTACACTTTAGTCAGATTGTGTGATTTTAAAGTGTAATTTTATGGATTATACAGGGCTACTCCTAGGACAGAGCCATCTACTGTATCTAACTTAATATAGACGATGCTGTTCTGGAGTATCCACAAAAACACACACATTAAATTATCAATTAAGCATTGTAGTCAGTCACAATAGACTAGCGACTCAGCGAGACAAACTAATTTATGCAGATTATTATAATATTTATGTGGTATGAACTATAGTTGTATACATATTTTAAATACATGTACTTTGGGTAAGTCATTTAGCCCTTAACGTTGTGATACAGCTTGCTAAGAAAGTGCGATTGTGACTGATAATATCCACCCTTAAAATCTATTAAATATGTTAAAGATCGACAAATTATATTTAATGCACCCATTAGGTGATGGATACATGTTTAAATGACCTGATAATACAGGAACATTTTGTTGGTAACGGTATATTAAATCAGTGTTCAACTGCAAAATGCGCATGCCTGGGACGGTCAAGTGTAGGCCAACAGTTGCCTATTGAGTACAGATTGACGGCATTATTATAGCCACTGAACTGATTACAAAATACTACTTAAACGAGACATTGATCCAATGCTGTTTTAATGCTAGGCCAACGTCTGCGACGCTGGACCAACATTGAACCAACATTGACTAAATGTACAATGTTTGCGAGAAAGTCCTCCTGCAGCCCAGCAAACACAATACATTTGTATAACATTTATACAACGTCGGCCCAACGTTTTCGACGTTGGTCCAACATTGCATGAAGTCACACAAATTTTTTGTGTTTACTGAGTGTCAATACAAGCTTTCGGGGGTCAAGCAGTTTCCAAATCCCCGCAGTAATAAAGTCAGTTTGTTTGCAAGCTAGCGACCAAGTGAGGGCAAGGGAAAAGGGCTTTGAATTATTAACTCATAGATGTCGCTCAAGTATATATGAGCTTGCTGTGATTTGAGAACTTGCTCTTAATGAGGCTTTGGGTATGAAACGCATATTTAGCATTATTATGGAATAGGGCCGTGGCCTACCCACGGGCACTATTGCCTTCTGGGGGACCCTTGTCCGCGAATTTTGACAGTTGACCACACCTTTAAGCCATTTCAATCATTTATGCATCCTGATTACATATTTATATAAGATATTTTCGTCATTTTGAAATTGCTAATGATTTGTCAAATTGATCTGATAGAGAGGTGACCAATGTACCTCACGAAAGAAGAGATGACAGTCATTTACCCAAAATAGAACAGACGGCCAACTAATTTCAACAGCTACCTCCTACATTGGGAACATTAACACATGATACGCACACAATTTCTACGTGGATCGTGTGTGGAACCTATTACATTTGACATTTTACATTGGATACCTTACTATTGTTCCATTGCCCTATTACTTGTATGTCATATACATGAGATACAAAAGAATAATAAATTCATGTTTGTAATATATTTGTTTTTTTAAAGAAGTGTCGCCTTGAATTTCATCAATTTTCAGCCGTATACCGTAAAATGTGAAAATTATAATTTGATTCTAGAAAAATGTTTTAAAAAGCTGGCAACAAGATTAAAAAACCTAGAGTTGGCAAAATGGGCGCAGTAGAACACAACTGCTGCCTGATTTATGAGTCTTTAGACTTGATATCAGACTATAAACCTGCACCTTTATCTCATAGCATAGACGTTTATTACACTGGACATGTTATTGTATCTGTGTTGAACACACGTAATAGGGTGCAGGCCAAATTAAATAAAATGTAGGCCTACCTCGAATGAAAATAAATCTCCATCAGCGACTTTTCAACATAATACCTGCATGCTAAATTACTCTTGTTTAGTACTCTGGTTTTATTCATCACAAAAATACTGCATATAAAAGACGGGTGTACTTGCGAAAATAACTTGTTGGCGTTTCAACGAACAGAAATAACTGAAATTACATGTCTGTTACTCAGGTAAACACGATAAAGTATTACCTAGACATAAATTATTTGTCGAAGACGTTGTTGCAGCTAATTAAAATTGGGTGGAAGAGATGTGCGGTGACATGTTGGTCTAATGCACTCACAATGACAGTATTTATGAGGTGATACACATCACCTCTGGGTCTGATTGATGTACTAGTGGTTATAGTGATATGAAACTTGTAAGTATTGGACGGCTGTCCCAGAGGTTCATGTCTCAATACATTCAGCTAGGAATACGTTTCTTTATGTTAGTGAGTCGACACATTGGTTTCAAACTGAGCTTGATGCAGTCATCACCGTGATCGCCCAGTTACATCAAGAGAGGACAAAACAGGAATATGTATAGAATAAAGCCCGAGGAACGCTACATTCTTAGCTAAGAATGTAGAGCTCCAAGGGTTTTAACTGACTTAAAACACATCCGACCCTAATGAGGATCCCTCATAATCAGCAGCTCGATCACACCTGACTGATTATAGCACCAGAAGCCTACCATGATGATTGGTCTGTACTTGATCAACAATAACAGTACTCTCAATTCTCGGCTTAGAAAGTAGTGGTGTGACAAAGAAAAATAATGTAGTAGTGTGTTTTAATCTCTGAGAGACAGACGTTCGATCTGCGTGGTTCGAAGCCGCGACGTCGACATGACTGTGTGACAGTCAGGGCCCGTATTCCTGTACAAGTTACAATACATCGTAGGCTTCTGATTGTTCTCGACCAATCAGAAGCCTACGATGTATCGTAACTTGTACGAGAACATGGGCCCAGGCAACTCTACCAATGTGACGCGTACCCCTCTTTGTGATCTAGAGAATCACTTCTCTATTTAATAGCCAAATTCCACCAGTTTACTTGAACAAACCTCTGGAGTGAAGAAGTTTTACAAGAGTTAAAGTGGTAATAGTGGTGAACAGAACAAAATAGTAAATGCAGCAAATAAGATTTTGTCTGCCTAACAATCGGCACTGGTGCAGATAGTCTATAGTAGCGTATACGTATTATGATGAATCCAAAGATGTCTTATATTGTACCGAATATTTTTTAGAGAAATAATGATCAAATCATACCAGTGATTGAAATATCGCGATTAAAAAGTCGGTAAATTATCAGCATGGTGTCAGACTACATAAATGTAGCAGGCTACCATTAACCTTTTCACTACCATACATGACGGAAATTTCCGTCGTCATTCGTCAATGAACGTAGCCATAAAATGACACAAATTTTCGTCAAATATATACTACATTTATGTATTTTTCGTCATTTGAAGCTGGAAATTGCGTTAGCAATTCCAGCTTCAAATGACGAAAAATGGTATATAAAAATGGTATATCTGGATCCTGGCATGCACCCCGGCCTGGAAGTCAAAGGGTTAACAGTCGCGTATATATGATTACTCTCAGTATGCCATTGCGTATAAACTCAGTACCATGGTACGCGTGTTCCGTGTACGATATGTGCCATGGTGCACATGTTTTATCACCAAAAAATCGATTAACTATCAATGGATGCTCCTCAAAATAGGGACCTTGGTAGTTGAGATCAATTTAGTATTGTGACTACATCGACCAAATATCTTATATATTTTAATAATGATTACAAAAACTGCGGCTTGTGCTGTTGTTAAACGTTTGTATTTTAAGAAAATTGTCATATTATGTAACGTGATAACCATAAATTTCATAGTCCCCTTGGATATGAAAGGGTGCATCTGTCACTTTACACTTCACACTTAAAATTAATGGTTTTCCTTAATAATCATAATACCTAGTAAATTCTCAAACGATTTAGTGAAATCATTATGTTTTATTCTGACAAAAACTTAGAAGTGTCAAAAAGATATTAGTATCCACCCAAACAGCTGTTTTTTGCTAAATGCTTTGTGTTTTAGCTGTGCATAACAAAAGAAGTTTACACGTGTTAAATTTGTATAAGGATGTGTACACATGTTGGCTTTATTATGTCCATATCTAACATGAAGACCTACTACATGTTTGAGAAAACAACTATTTTGAATACAAAGTGCTACTATTTTTTACTCGAATGTAGCGTGGGTAGCCTTGACCTACTTTCATAACATTGTTACCAAAATGATGAAAATAACAATCATTATGTTATTTTCTGGAAATGTTAAAGTTCTGTCTGCTTTTTTCATTCTGTCTGATATATATTCTGCCGCATATATTCGGGTTTTAATTTTTTTATTAGCACATTAATACCACCTTTTCATTATGTTAAAGAAAAAATGTGACTTCAATCAGCAATATATGAAAACAGTTGAACTCCATTTTGTCAAATCTTAATAATTTTCACTCACTTGAAGTTGTGGATCGCGTCAGCGAGACACAACTCCAAGTGCGTGAAAATTCAGATTGAATAATTTGGCGGTTAAAGGGTTAATTCTCCTGGCCCAGTGTAGCCTATATGTACACAAATGTGGCCGGAAACCCTATTCATTTATTACTTGTATTAACACGTACATCTTTAGTAGTGGTGTAATTCAATATAGTTGAAAATGAATTGATAGACCTGTCACATGTATCATCAATATACCGGTACATGTATAATAAATACAATGTTAAGAAATAAGAAATTAAAAAATCACAATACAGGGACGTAATGAAAGTCATAATTAAGTAAAGGTGTTTTATCCAATCCAATCTAATTCATAGAATAATATTCTAATTTAATGTATTGGAATCCAATCTAATGTAATCTGGTTGGTTTTAGTCCCTGTTGTGACAATTTGCTTCAATTTCAAATTTGTTTATTGCTAGTCTAGCTGCATAATGCCGTCTTTAAATGTATCTTAGATTTAAAACGTTTCTACATATTTCGCTGATATTGATATCACACAGTTTCAAGCATGTACCACACGATAAGCAAGGTTTGGAGAACATTATTCTGAGGTCAAGGTCAAGGTTATGCGAAGCCGCAAAATCGAAGAAAAATCTCCTATTTTGACTCGAATAAATGACATATTGTTACCATCAATCACCTTTCTAGCTAAATAAGACTACCTAAGCTTATACCCACTATAAGGTATGGGCGTTGCAATAGAGGCTCTATTCACCACAAAATACAGATATTTGGACTTATCTCTCAAACGTTTCGACATATGTTGCTCATATTTATGCCATATCACACTGTTTCAAACAAGCAATATTTAAAAGTCATCTGAGGTCACAGTCAAATTAATCTGACGCCGCAAAAAACGAACAAATAGGCTATATTTTAATTCGGAAATATCACACATTTTGATTTAAAATCTGAATTTATACGAGCATCTTCAGATTATTTTCACCGACTTAGATAATTTTGCACCGATTGAGATCATTTTATTCATTGGCCGAGCTCACTTTCCACTGACCGAGATCACTTTTGATTGATTAATAGATATAGATGTATTGTCAGAGACAAAAAGAAGTACCATGTATCATCAAATCATAAGCGTGACAAAAAGAAACTGGCGCTCTGCGGCGTATGCAAATTATATAATTATAAATTACTCGGTTTTGTAAAAATAAAGTTGTGTCAAAAAACACATAAGCCTATATTTTACCGATCTCTGAAAACTCGATAAAGTAAAAATGAATAGCAGAAAGTAATGACAATATAATAATAACAAAACATAGTCATATTAATATTAACGTTGTTAACTATATTATTATTACGCGGGAAATATATTTATATCAAACACATTATAACAAATCGAAAGACATACTCTGCTGTTTATCTTATTAAAAATATAACTATATATGAAGGTCTTATAATACAGACACGGACATTAACACACCCGGAATATTGTAACACAATTAATTGTTTTGACATATTGTATTACTTTTCCACTTGCTGAGGGCAATTTTTACTGGCCAACTTTTTATTGGCCGAAATCACCTTTTTTTCTTTTGAGGTCAATGACCCAATATGTTTCACAGGCTGAGATAACTTTCTCAGAGGTCGATAATTTTTTTTCACCTTTTCGGTGAATGATATCATTTTCCATTAACTGAAATCACTTTTCACTAGCTAAGATCACTTTTTACTGACCGAAATCATGTTTTTCAATGCATATTTCACTTTTTAATTATTGACTGTGATCACGTTTTCAATGACCGATATCACTTTTTTATTGGCTGAATTCACTTTTTACTAGTAGGAACGTCTTTTTACTGTCCGAGATCATTTTTTTACTGGCTTTGATCAATTTTTTACTGATTGTGATCATTTTTCACTGGCCGATATCTTTGTCAGTGACGACTTCGCATTTTCATTGGCTAAAATAACTTTTCAACTAGGTTAGATCACTTTTTGACTGACCGAGATAACTTTGTCACTGACTACAATTACTTTTCTAAAATAACTTTTCAACTAGGTTAGATCACTTTTTCACCGGTCAAGATCATTTGTTCATTGGCCGACATATATTGTTCTTTGGCCAAAATCATTTTTCCACCGACAGAGATCACATTTTCATTGCCAAAATCACTATTTGTACTAGCCGAGTTGACGTAACTTCGCCCTCGTAGTGCTGTTATATTTAGATAGTTAAAAACGGCTGTGGAACTTAAATTCATATAATTATTTTTGTGCTGGGGTGTAGGGCCTACTAGAGCCGATAATAAAAATAACAATAGCAATGTAAGTAAATTAGTTTAAGATTTGGTATGTGCCATTCGAATAAATCATGGTGTTTTAGTCGAAAAATCATATTTTTCACATTTACCACGTCCGATGACCTTGACCTCAGATAACCTTCGAACCATGCATTTCGTGTAGCGCATGCTTGTTCTATAACATTAAACTCTGTGCCATAACATCAATGTCAACAAAATAATGGCAAATTTGCAGTGTAGGCCCTAGCAAGATGGGGAAATACCGGCTATAAAACCTAGAATCACAATTTTATCATTACCTGCAGCTGGGGTGTGAAGCAACCTAAAATATAATTGAAATTGACGATAAAATTCGTAAATCAAATTTAGTGCGTAATTTTCTCGTATAAATGGATTTTAAAATAAAAATGTGTATTTTTTGAGAGTCAACTTTAGATAACTTTTAAACCCTGTTTATCGCATAGTGCATGCTTGAAGCTGTCTGATGACACATCAATGTCAGCGAAATATGGCAAAACGTTTTTAGGGATAGGTTAAATTAAAAAATTGCTTACGCAGTGCATAATGTTCTAGTCAGAATGAAACCTAGGATCGTCATTTTATCATGTCCTAGGGTGGTCGACAGTTGTAAAACATAACAGTTACAATAAAATTGCTAATTTGAAAAAATAAGTATGTTCTTAAAAACGGAGATTTTTAGTCAAAATATGCGCTTTTTTTCATGTCAAAATATGCTATATTCCGATTTTGAGGTCTCATACATGTATGACATTGACCGTCACATCAGAGAAAAAGAAAAGTTCGACGACTGCATATTATGCAACGTTTAATGCCACTGTTGCAACCCCATTACCTAATTAGTGGGTATAGTTTGTTGTTCGCTCTTGAAAAGCATATCGGCTGTACAGTTTTAAACCAACATTTTATTACACCCCAGACAAGATTAGCTCGATAATACTTGGCAATTAAATCAAGGTCTCCCAGGCTTAATTTTATTATATTACTGAATCATGCAGATATAAAATATTATTCAAATACCGTCCTTCACCACGTATAGTTTGAATTAATAGCTTACCTTTCAGGCTGTAATCCAGATAAAACTCAATACCAAATAAAAAAAATTCACAATATACTGTTGTAATGCTAAGTTATACAACGATAACTCCAATGATATTAAATACAAAGAATGAGTGTTACTTCCACGGAATACAGTTGTAAAATGAGAACAACTATCGCTCTCTACTTCTAAAAGTGGCACGATGCTTCAAACACCTCTTCAATCACTGGACGTTCATTAGCCTGTGACTACTCGCCATGCTTAATATGCCAAGGCTAATTTACTCCTCAGCCAACCTCAACTGAAATGTACACCACATGAATGGATACATGCGGCTCTTCTCAAATAGTTGAACATGCATTGAGACCATTGACTGCCTCGGATTGATACGGTTTGTCGCGCCTCTGGACTCGGTTGTCCGAAAAGTTAGGCGTGATAGAAGTGATTTTAATTGATTGATTAATTGATTGATTAGGTTAAAATAACAACAGCCTAAATAAAATAAACCCGTGATTTTGTTTCTTATTCAGTGTTTTCATGGGGTGCTAAATTCACACGCAGGTTCACTTTCCATATACATAATATTTAAGTCGCCCACTTATAGATTTAATTCACTGTAGTCCGCGAAGATGAAATGCAGATGTCGTTGGATGCATTACATACATCACGGGTACCTAGGGTATCACTACAGGTACAGTGTTGGATTGATGTTGGACCAGCGTCGTAGACAATGGGCCAATACCAATCCAACATCGGGTCAAAGTGTTCTGTTTACTAGAATACACTTTGTTGTAAACCTCATTTCCCGATGCAGATTAGTGTCAATAATGCATTTACCTACCAATCCCTGAAGACAAACAATATTCACAGCGCTGTCTAGCGCTAACAGAGAAGCAGGGTAACATTTAATTATTATCATCTGACGTGACAAAGATGGTAGCTTTTTGTCAAACTGTTACAGTCACCATTGTGTGGAAATAGATTGTTTTGACCTTTCAAAATTAGCTCGTTCGCCGGTTAAAACCTAATGGCCTACGTCAATGTGCACAATGCAGCCTATTTGTTAAGAATTATACACTTGTAGGCGTCAATAGAGCTATTATTCATTATATTATGTCCAAACGTAAACACCAGGACAAACAAAATCTTTCACGACACACCTATAAAAACGTTCTCTTTGATGTAATTGGATGATTAATTGGCGTTGCAAACGACCACTAAAGATATTATGGTAAAGCAAAGCATGTGAAATTCCTACTAAAACTGCACAACAACAACCTCTCGTAAAAACCAATAGGGCTAATGAATAAATTTATTATTCCTGTTCAAATTAGCCATCATGATCCCAGCATGCTGATCCTGTCTACTGAACGTATATTAACAAAATAGCGAACCATGTCTGGATCAGCACGCCTCGCATCACAATACCGTAAATGTAAATGTGTCAATTTTCGCAATTGAAAATTTCATATATTTTGATGGGAAATCGTGTCATTAATATCGTTTGATTTTGGTTATTTGAGAAATGTACATGTAGTTGATGAACATGATACAGTAGGCCCTATATACTTCACATTTACATAATAGCGAGAGCAGCTGGCAAATTTGGATTCATTCTAATTATTATCTGCTTAAACTGTGCTGAAGGTATGGTATATTATATATTAGTGCAGATCTGATACCAATTAAAGTACATCATCCCCGCTTGGTAAATTAAAAAAAAAACTGTTTTTCAATTGTGCTATTTTACTCTTTGAACATCACAAAATGCCTGCATTTATAGTCTGTGTTTTTTATCATTTTTAGAATTAAAGGCTATCGTGGATATCCACGTCCAAGTTTTAGCTAATTTTTATATTGAAGGGACATGCCCAGGTCTAAAATCATCAAAAAATCGGTGATTTTATTCTGGCTTCTTAATATGACCATATGATGTAAACATGTCCATACGAAATTCTCGTGTTTCTTATTTTTGACATGGTTGTCAATATTCAGAAAACAGGAATTTAGTCTCTATATCTAGCCTAACTGCTGAATGCGCAGCACAAAAACTAAGAAAACTTTTGCAGTTGTAGTCTATGGACATGTTTACATCATATGGTCATATTATTAAGCTAAAATAAAATCACCGATTTTTTGATGATTTTAGACCTGGGCATGTCCCTTTAATTGCGATGAAAACATTTATATTTCAAATGTTTTTCCGAACAGACTGGGGCCGCTAACTTATTTCATAGAGCGTTTGGTATAGCATACGATAGTGGAGGATGGGACGTGGTGCTTTCGTAGAGCGCCTGACTGCCTCGCCATTCATACATCGTCCCGAGTTCGAACCCAGCCGCTCCTGTCTGGGGTTTTCAGAGAAATGTCCATGTTTCTCCCTTCTCCATGTGACTAGGTGATGACGTTAATGGCAGCCTCGTCGGGTTAAGGTGAATTTATAAAGGTACTGTTTATAGTGTGATATCAATTATAAATATGTTTTGTCAATAATATGTGCAACCAGATCTAAAGTATAATAACCCGATCTTAGATCCAAATGACCATGCAGTTATAGTGCTCTGAGCACATTGACTTCATACAATGCATGCATACAATGAATGTTAATATCCTTCAAGTGAATCAGATTGTGTTGGTACTGCTTATAGGAATGTAGAGTGATATAATACTCCTTATAATATTGGAAAATGAATGGGGTTATAGGCCTAAAACTCTATTCTATCTCATTTGCAATAATAGTGCTGTACAAAAGCAGAAGGCAGTACCTGAATACTTGAACAACGTATACCGCTGCTACAATCTGCCTTGGAGGCACGGCAACATATTAATGTGACCAGAAGTCAATTATTATGATTAATGTATAACCTTGAGATGAACGGTCAACTACCCGCAGTTATATTCCGTGTCATCACAACAACATGACAGAAAGTATCGTAATGTGCTCATTCAAAACCTGCCATAGGGGAAGTATATGCCCGTGGTAAGGTATTCTGTCGGTCACTCAATTAACACATGAGGCAATAAAATAATTATTGAATAGACTCTCTAATAATGTATATGTATACAAATGACACAGTCCTTGTCACTTCAATAATTGACCATGACTTTTGAAAATGAATAAATTAATGAATGCATGAACGAATGAATGAAATTGAATGAATGAATGAATTAATGAATAAATTAATAAATGTGTACGAGTTAATTTTGACCAGGAGAACATTCTGAGTACGGTGAGATGAACCAGATGACACTGGTGGTCTAAGGCCGAGCATGTCACCTCTCGGTCACTGAGACTCCTCCTGACAATACTGAATATTTACGAATACGCAGGTAAGAATGTTTTTTTGTTTCTTTGAAACCTGCATACCAGCGCAGGGAGGGACCCACAAACTGGGGCGTGACAGGCGTTCGCCGTAACCACTACGTTCACCGTAGCCCGCACGCCGATCATCGCCAGTAGAGGGTGGTGACAAACATTGTGTTTACTTCGGCTGTCTGACAAAAATACTTGGTCACTGTTATTTAAAGACGCTATATAGGCTTTGGGCTTTGTTCCAGTATGGATGTGACGCTTAATGTTTCCTGGAATAATTATTGGTACAGCGTTGTAGGCCTTATTAGTTCTGATTTATTGGCCTTCTATGTAGGCTAATGAGCAGGCTGGCTCTGTTATTAGAGTTTTTAATAAACACGTCATGGTAATATATAGTTTTCAGAGAATGCTCGCTATTATTTCGCTAAATTAAACCCCTTAACCCTTAAGTTCGCAATAATGCGATTAATGCAAATTATTGATAACCGCCCAAGTTCGCAATAATGCGATTTGCATACATTAAAGTAATGTCACTTGTGTCATCTTACAACTATGCATCATTAGGCCCTGGAGATTATGTGGCTATGTGTGAAGTTATATTATGCTGCGTCTAATAGCTTCTTATGAAGATCTCTTTGCAAAATTACATCACGGTTTAAAACAAAAAAATGGTTTCGGGGAGTAAGTTTTTGTGGTGAAGCTGGACAAATAAGATTTAACCGCCAAATTATTTATTTGTAATGTTCACTCACTTGAAGTTGTGTCTCGCTGACGCGATTTAAGTGAGTGAAAAATATTAAGATTTGACAAATGGAGGTCAACGATTTTGAAAACTCGTTGATTGATGCCACGTTTTATCTTTAACATGCAAGGGTAAGGATATTTGTAATGGTCGTAGACCCATAACATAGGTATTCAAATCAATCAGAAAAAGCTAACTAAGAAATATATGATGTTTCAAATTGAAAAAAACCTCTTTGGTCTCCATGGTTTATACAAAAATATTTCAGCGCTGTAAGGGTTAAACGGTTAATGTAAACGTATCATTATTTTTAGGTGCGATATTGAGCTCCATTATATGTGACCTATTACAATGATATACGCCGGTCAGTGACTTCAATGAAAAGTGGAGTAAACAAGAGAGACAAGGTTAAGTACAGTGTCCGTGATATTAACAAAATGGTGCCCTATCATCATGGTGATCACCACATTAGATAGGCCTACCTTAAAGCTGCATAATTGTTTTGTTTATTTCGACAGAAATAACCTAAAATGTTCAACACAATCATTCATATATTTTTAAAGGCTTTATAAATTAGTCAGGGCCCATTTTTCAAAAAGAGGCATTCTTAAAGTTTGTAAGGCATTTCTTAGTAGAATTTTTCACGCAGTTGTTTTCACACAATTCTGATATGCTGATTCAAAATCTGCCCCATGCCAAGCAATAATTTTTGTTTTTCCCTTTCAAAATTCCAAAACAAAATGGCCGCCAAAATAGCATATAAGGTTTCAATTATCATGATTTTACATCATGTCTGGGTGCACAGCGGACACACAAACTTGACTTTCGTGTTCAAAATAACATTTTTGTTTTGAGGAATTTTATGTTCTAAGACCTGGTCAGCTATCACGCAGAAAATCCAAGATGGCCGCCAATAATACAGAAAGTACCATAACGCTTTTCTAAAAGTCATAGAAAGTTGTTTTTGGTGGCTAAATATAGGTTTTTAATACCAATAAATCTAGTACAATACAGTAATAATCTCTAACTTTAATATTACAAGTAGTTTCAGGGAAAAATCCAAGATGGCCGCCAATTATACAGCAAGTACTATAGGCATTTTTCTAAATGTCGTAGGAAGTTATTTTTGACGCTAAAATAGTTTTCTGATACAAACAACTTTACACAGCTTAAAATAACTCAACTTCCATGTTACATGTAGTTACGGGGAATGCAAAAAATATGATTATTTAAAAACAACACATTAACAATGAGGAAATTGCACAAAAGTAGCATGTGTTACTTTTATCACTGTAGCTACATATGCTTGCTGTGTATATCTTAGATTTGCATGAATGCCATCATCTTGCATCATGATAATGCTAGAATAGTCACCTTTATCAATATATTGATCATATATTTGTGCAGCTTCGGAATTGATGTAGAGATCCTTGATAGGACGCCATTAGCTACTTTCTCGTGGTCCTAATTCACACTTGATCAAACTAAATGTGATAGTTCTTCAGGTTGAGCAGGAAGCTTTTACACGAGAACTACTTGCAGTTGTCCATCAATGAAGCTCCAACCACAATCTCATAGATGTTTATAATATTGTTATCTGGCCAGAGCTGTTTTAATGCTAAACAGGCCTAAAATACAACGGAAATAATATCCACTTTTTGTGGCAGGGGCTATTGACGAAGAGGGGACATTAAAATACTCCAATTGGCTTAAGCTCTAGTTCTGGGTGTTTATGAATTACATTGATTCTCTTTCTTTTAGAATTGATGTGCTGATGTTGTAGAAGCCATTGAGACGGTTGAATGGTACGATAAATATCACCAGTTCTAGGTTTACACAGCTAGGCATTGCTATGATGAGAACGTTTCGAAAGCAGAATGAGCAAGTTTACATCAGTTCATACGACTACCACATTGCAAGTATCTGACAGTCTGATTGCCGTGATAACATTTAACGTCCCAAAATTTACCTCAGTATTTTTCACACTTAAATACCAGTGTTTATTGAATAGTTAAATGGCATTGTTCTTTACCAAAAGTGGTGAATTTGAACATTGAACTGAAACTGTATTGCCCTCCTCCCTGATTCTGTACTGTATCTGTTATTTATTCATCTGAGATAACATCGCAGTGTGCATGGAAATGTTTTTGATGTAGGATACATGTGTCTTGCATACATTATAAGATGATCAATGTTTATTACAAAAGGATATATTAGATAAGTAATAAATGATGTATAATTAATAATTATTCTACGATGTCTGGAGGAGACATATGGTTATTAGGGACCTAAATATCTTCACGTCCATCATATGATTTCATACGATTTCATACTTTATAAATCATATGGTAAGACTTATTGTCTTTAACATTGATACCTCTGCCTGCAAAATAGGGTGGTCGTTCCAATACCACTTCAAGACACAACTGAACCTGTTGGGTTATTGTATATTATGTGAGAGTGAGAGTTTATATCTGATTAGAAGCATGGCCACTCCAGAACCCACTGATTCCTCATACATTCTACCATATCACGACCACATCTAGAAAGTTTCTGTATTTTATGTTAATCTTCATAAAAAACATCCTGATCGTGCTACGAACGGTATTATTGCCCCAACTACCACATATTCTGCATCATATCTTGTTGCAATAGTGTACCCAATAATCTTTGGTGACATGTTCATGACACATTTAGTTGCCAAGACTAGGTTAGTTGCTAACATCTTCTGAAAATGGTGTATGTTCATACTATATTTATAAAATAAATTCATCGTCAGTATTTTCAACATTACCATAGGGTGGGGGGACCATCAATCTTATATGCCCAAAACATATATAAGTCAACTTCTGCACAAAATTACAGATTTCCGATATCGTGTGACTGCAGTTATTGATGGTGATATCATCTATCTCATTCAAGTTAGGGGAGTAGAAATATGTGTAGCCTACATTACGGTTTTGTGTGGATCTCCGAGCCGATGGTTGGGACTTTACTCGTTCAATTGTGTCTGGAAACTGTGTTATCAGCGCATTACCAGGCTTTTGTACGGTATCTATTCTGATCAAAAATATAAAAATTAAGATGATACGATTATCATGATTATGTAAATTGTCAATCCGATTGAGAAACATAATTTTTATGTGATGTGCACAATATATCTAGTTACTAGAATCATAAATTGTTAAATTTAAACGACTTCTTGTCTCAATACGAACGCAATGTGTATGTGTGTCATTATTGCCATGGTTATGCAGACCACCTTGATGTATTAACTTTGTGTTTTGCTTAACCCTAGTACAGGGCTTGGGCAGGAGGGTGCCACCCGTGGCCAACGCACATTTAAATTATTGCTTTCTTCGGTACGGTACTGTAAAAACACGATGCTGGTGGATATCACCTACTAATAGGCCTTGAACAAATATATGGTGAGCGACAGGTTATCTAGTGCCGGACAGTGATCAACAATCATAAAATATTTTTGTCAATAGTCTAAACATTTTTACAATATGCCGGATATTACGTTTGTTTCCTCGACTTCTAAATGTGAAATAATGACTTTATTAACTAAATCATTATTATTACTCTGGCCTACGATGTGTCGTTTTCCTGGCGCAACATTTTTTTTTCTCTCATAACTTTGTGAAATATTCATAATAGATAATATCACGGCTCTGAATTGGTTTCCGGCTGTGAGAAACCTATATGTAGACACCAAAAACACATCTCTACGTTATTTGGAAGCAAAGTTATAGCACATTGACTTGCAGTGGCAGCCATTTTGGATTTTGTCCTCTAGCGTCAAACGCACAAGGTGAAATTCAGGGGACTTTAAGTATGTTGCTCAGGTGGGTTTTAATACACCGAAATGATGTTTTTATGTTCATTGTAGGCCAAGCCGTGATGCAAAATTGTGACATTTTCACTAATTTTGGCGGCCATTTTGTTTTTGAATTTTGAGTAGGAAAAACACAAAATATAGCTTGGTATGGGGCAGATTTGGAATCAGCGTTCCCAAATTGTGTAAGAACAACTGCATGCCAAATTCTACTAAAAAATGCCTTACCAAGTCAAAAATTTCGAAAATGGGCCCTGACGAAATGGACAAAATCGATGTAAATGTAGCTGGATTAGATCACGACGCGATACACCATTAAGTTATATGGTGTGGTAAATCGTCTGTCTGTGTACAATATGTACGGGGCGGGGGCCCTAGGGTAGTGGTTAGCACCGCTGCCTTTCACGCCAGAGTTCGGGGTTCAGTTCCCTGTCTCGGCGGTTTGAAAGAAGCAAAAATGTTTCTTCCCCATCCACGTGTGGGGAGCCTCCGTGACCGAGAGGTAGCGTGCTCGGCCTCAGACCGCCAGGGCTCGAATTTCGAATCCTGTGTCTGGATGACAGTGTCATCTCAATCATCTCACCATCTCAGGAGGTTCCTCTGGCCCAGTTTAGCCTATATGTGCACAAAGGTGGCCTAAAGCCCGATTCATTTCATTTTTTACAATATGTATGTAAAACTAATAGTGGTTAATTGTGGGCCAATATAATGTTATATTAGACCAACATCAAACCCCTTAATAACAAACACGAGACGTTGAGCCGCATTGGTCTAACGCTGGGCCAGAGCCGTAGACAATGGCCCCGAATTAGTTTGACATCGGACCAATGCGTCGTGTTGGCTGCGATGCCAAGCTCATACAAACCACCAGTTGATGTCCTAAGACTAGGTCAGCCCCTATGATAACTCAGCAGGCACGAGTCACTGACCCATTGATGGCTCAATGTTGGTCCAGCTTCTATGACGCTGGTACAACATTGACCCATCAATAGTTGAATGCCTCTTGTTTGCTAGTGGTACCGTAAAGGCTGATTTTTTTTACAATTATTTTATTTTACCGCATTTCGCTATTTATATAACTGTATGTGATGACTAACGATGAAATAAAATAGTCTGATATTATCGAATAGCATAGTCACTATAGATCGTGTTTCTCTTGTCATTCAAAATTCACTTTTAATTCACTCATAGCATTGCCACTATATTTTTATATGCCCCTGAGGTATCAAATAAAAGATTGCGCAAAAAAAGATGATTTACATCAATATTTGGTGTAATTCGGACTGCTACTTCCCACGGTCGGGGGAGAGCGTCTTAATGGCGGGCCAAAGGCTCAGATGCTGGCCCACACTTAAAAGCATCATACTAAAACAGGGTCTCTTTTTCAATTGAATGACATTCTCTATACCGGTACCGAAATTAAACATGTCATTATATGCAGATATCACTCATATCACACAAATTAATAACTTCTAGATATGTCTAACTGACATGAGACAATACACTTTGTACTGTGAAATGTATCTATGATCATTTAAAAAATAAGAATAATAATAAAAGTCTTCCACTCTTTTTTTAATGATGACCGTTATCTGCCACTTGGTACTTATAATGTCCTGGTTATACAGACAATGTGTCTTACTCCACTGTGATCAGGTCTTTGTTTTGGTGGGGCAACAATATCAAAAAACAACAAACTTAAATCCTTAATAACTCAGTTACCGGAGCAGTAAAATAAAAAAATAAAACACCATTCTCCATGGATTGATCTTTTGATTAAAATAAGCAAAACAGTTATGCCCAAGAACTGATGTCTTGACGTGATGACTGGCGACAGGTATATTACCATTACTGTGACATAAAGTCTTATCAGAGTTCATTCATGTATTATTATGATCTATGTTTATACATGAGAGTATCCTGATTTTTTGTCTTAAACGATGTCAAGATACATAACTAAAAACTGCGAAAGGTATGTCATTGATGCATCGTTCTCCATTGAATTGTTTTACATGCACATAAAACATGTAAATGCTTAGCAATAGTCCAGCGTTCACCGCGATGCGTGACAAATACTAACGTATTGTTCAGCAAACATTATGCTATAATTGGCCAAGATTGGTGGTTCTGAAAACGCATATACTTAGCAGATCTGGAGCGCACACCCAGCGTGCTTCTAAAGCGTGTGCAGCGAACACAGACTGAATATGGACGTGCTGAACTATTCGGGTCCGGGTCGTTATTCCGACAGGTCGTTATTCCGACAGGTCGATATTCCGACAGGTCGTTATTCCGAAAGGTCGATATTCCGACAAATAGGTCGTTATTCCGACAGGTCGTTATTCCGACAGGTCGATATTCCGACAGATCGTTATTCCGACAGGTCGATATTCCGACAAACAGGTCGTTATTCCGACAGGTCGTTATTCCGACAGGTCGATAGTCCGACAAACAGGTCGATATTCCGAGAGTTCTATATTCCGACAAACAAGTCGATATTCTGAAAGGTCTTTATTCCGACAGGTCGTTATTCCGACAAAAAAATAATAGTGATGAGAGGATTAACCACTATTAACAGCTACTGTGGTGATGAATAGCGATGAGGACCTATATCTAAAATACTAAGATTGTTACTGTAGGCCTACTTGTTAACTCTTTTCGTGCTGCATCATTCTTTGACATGTATTATTCATTTGAAGCTTGCATTGGTGATGCAAATGTTACCTTAACATGGGCGTTTAAAAGTGGACCAGTTAGGACTAATAATTTACAATCGGTGCTTTTTTGAGATCTGAACGCATTTGCCCGCACTGAAAGGGTTAACCTTCTCTACCCTGAGTTTATGGGAGCCATTTGGGGGGTGTTTTTGAGCGTAGTGTATATAGGCCCACACTTCTTTGTACAGCTGTGATATAGATGCGTTCAGATCCATTGTTAAGCTCAATATGCCAACCAATGGAATAACTACATTAATGTCAACGTATTTTATATCAAAAGTTGTTTTTACAATTGCAGATGTATACAATTATTGTATATATTTATGTAAATTCAGCCTAATAAACACTGATAAATAAATACATTTAATTATTATTCCCACACATTCCCCTGATTTTTCCCTGACTGCCCAGAAAATACATCACCAACTATTAAATTGAGCAAAATATTATTGAGCGACCCCCATAGTACTCTAATGCCGTCCAAAATGCTGTTACAAATTAGCAACCTCAACAACATCAGTACTGAAACTAATAATACTATTTTCGAGGTAAAAGTATACAGTCAGAATGAATACAATTCAGAACTAATATTGATCATCTTAAAATTTCCTAACTTTGCCCTTCCTATGAGGATGGATGTATTAGCAGTGATGGAACAATTGAAGTTTTATAGCTGCGTTGCGTATAGACAGTAGACAGTGATATGAAAATATAATTATGTTGTTGTGCCTTGAGTCACAATTATAATATTATATCTATAATATTCTTATTACAAAATACTATTACTTATTATCTTGTTCATGTTCGTGACGGCAGGATAGCTCATTGGTCGCGTGGTGGACTCGAGAGTCTGGGGGTACCTGGTTCGCGTCCCGCTGCGGCCGAAATCTTTCCTTGGTGTATACATATGCAGTGACCCAAACTGTTCAAATTCGTGGTATAATAATAGCAACCGAACGTATAACCGATTCGCGCCGCCTAAAAAAAGTACAAAAAAAAAGAAATAAAAATGTCAAAGTTGACATGTGAACGGTTAAAAAACCTTTCGTCCTGGTTGAAAACGGGCTCATTTCCTATTTTTGACATGGTTGTCAATAATTAGAAATCAGGAATTTCGTCTCTATATCTAGCCTAACTGGTGAATGCGCAGCACAAAAATTATAAAAATTTGCAGTTCTAGTCTATGTACATGTTTACATCATATGGTCATATTAAGAACCCGGAATAAAATCACCGATTTTTTGATGATTTTAGCGTGGGCCAGTCCCTTGCATGATATGATATGATTGTTTGCCGTCTATAATGTTGTACTTTTTATCGCTCTTGATTCTGCTATTATATTCAAACAGGCTAATTATTACTCCACTACAAACCGAGAATTGCTGTCGCAAGTCTCGACTTGTAGTGGATGAAGATGATATGAAGTGGGTGATAAATAAAAGAAAAATATATATGTAAAATATATACATGTAGGCCCTTCGAACAGTTTCGTTGAAATTTCGTTTAAAAGCGGTGTATAAGAATGATTGAGTCAGCTTTCAGGAATGCTAAATGATGATTTGATGCGTCATGCTATTTTAAAGGGGGGGGGAGGTATTCTTGTTTGGGGAATAGGCCTATAACTAATTAACCGTTGGCTCTGCAACCTTATATTACGTGTCCTAGTGCTGAATCAACTAGGCCTATATGCACCGCGCAGACACGAGACGTTGAACTGATGTTGACTTGATGACGCTGGTCCAATAAACACCATTGAGTGTTGTTTGCCGGGTATATAGTTGTACGCATCAGGTGGGAATTAAATCTGAATATGAAATGAATATCATAGCAAACGTTGTTGGCCAAATCTTGGCTGAATGCTGGGCCAGCTTCGCACACAGTTGGCCAAAATTATACGTCCAGCAAGGTTGACGACTCGTGCTGGCGGGATGTAAAGACACAACTATATAGTGCATATTAGATATAGTATCAGGTTACGGTATTATTCACATAATAATACACTCATATGTAGGCCTTAATCATATGATAGGCACTCGTTATATCTTATATTACGCCATAATGGAGAATACATTGAGATCATAGAGTGAGTGAGCACCAACTTGATGATCAATAGAATAGGCATCCAAGCAGACACAAGACGTTGAATCAATGTTGTTTTAATGATAATCCAACGTTGTAGACGGTGGACGAACGTTTAAGCAGCATTGCTTCAACGTTTTGTGTCTGCTGAGATGCCAAGATATCCCATCATGTTAATACTAATAGGTGATCGTATAAATACAGATTCCAGAATTTTTATTTTTGTCCACGTTATCTCCTGGGTGTTTTATTTAAATAATTCCACCGTTTGATTTATACGACATGTTTTTTGCAATTATAGCGCTAGATTATCTGTAGGTAGTGGAGAATTGCTGTTGTAAAAATAAAAGTATAAAATGATTAGAAAGATGAAATATAATACAAAGTTATCCTGGTTCATGTGTGTTTATCATAGAGCCATTATAAATACTCTTCCACAACAGTAAGACATTGATCTGACTCTGGCCTTCCTTTTGTCAGGACAATGGCACAATGTGCGGTAACCGACGGAAAGCAATTTTCACTCTCTTACAGTTAATTATCGAGGTGCTCTTCTCAAAACAAGGACTGGTGTTATTGAGTCGTTTGTTGATGCAACCATGATTAATTTTTACTAAACAATAGCTAGGATTTGTTTTCATTTATCGGTGATGTCACCCCCACCCCTATATCAAGACTCAATATGCTGATTATTCTAAACACAATGATACAATATATTCTAAACATAATGCTCCAAATCAGTTCAAATTCATTGTGGTGTTTAATTCACTCACTCACTCACTCACTCACTCACTCACTCACTCACTCACTCACTCACTCACTCACTCACTCACTCACTCACTCACTCACTCACTCACTCACTCACTCACTCACTCACTCACTCACTCACTCACTCACTCACTCACTCACTCACTCACTCACTCACTCACTCACTCACTCACTCACTCAGTCACTCAGTCACTCACTCAGTCACTCACTCACTCACTCACTCACTCACTCACTCACTCACTCACTCACTCACTCACTCACTCACTCACTCACTCACTCACTCACTCACTCACTCACTCACTCACTCACTCACTCACTCACTCACTCACTCACTCACTCACTCACTCACTCACTCACTCACTCACTCACTCACTCACTCACTCACTCACTCACTCACTCACTCACTCACTCACTCACTCACCCATGCACTCATGCACTCACTCACGTATGTAGCGAGGTGTCATACACCCTCTTCCCTCGGGAGATGGTAATATTACTTTTAATGGTGGCAGCCGCTGGTCGTGCACTCAGCCGCTGGTCCGGCACGCTATCGTGTCCCGTGGCTACACCTCCTGGTCACCCAAACTACCCAATACAACACATTACCATCCTTAAGAAGAAAAATAACCCTGCCATGCGTTGATTCAACGTTTTAGCCAACGCTTGGACAATTAGGCCTGTTTGTGGGGAGTTCAAATAGGCTGTTTTTGTTTGAATCGTATTAGCGTATACAAACCGCGTTCCTTCAAGATTAAAGGGACGTACTCGAGACAAGAGATCTTACAGGATACCACCCACTTCATTTGGTGGGCTTGTCTGGGGCTAATTCATGACAGCAGCTGCGCAGATCATTATCGTTTTTTGGCTATTCATGGCCGAATGTGGATAAAATACTGATCGCGATAGATCTACTGAGAACCATGCTCATCAGATATTTGTTGTTGAATCTCCATCATTTAGTCTGTCTAATTAAATAATGGCCTGTCTTTCACATCAGTGATCTATCTGTTCCGCAGAAGCGCTCACGAGTTGCATCGTTCACGCGGGTTTTGCAATGGATAGTGGTCTATATGTCTTGTGATTTTTTTTTCTGGATAATTCGTTTTTTCTGAATAATTGCGCATGTGCTGAAAATAAGAACGTGGGTGATAACAAAATAGGGAATGGTTTTAATAATTATAGGTCTATTTTCCTGTAATGCACCTTAAAAAATATGGCAAAAGAACACAATCTGTATTCGATGTATACACATTTATTAACATTATCAAAATCACTATGCATCCTGTAGTTAACTTTTTTTGTATTATAATTATTACTGCATAACTCACACAAGCTCCATTAAATTGGTATGTGGTCCACATGTCGTACCTTGGTTTTAACTACTATTTTCTGACGTCAAACATGGAGCATGTAGATATACATGTACAGACAAGCCATAATTAATGACGTCAACACATAACTGTTTATCAGATGCCGCCAGGCTGATGTATGTACGCAACCCTTTAACCCTTACAACGATCAAGTCATTTCTGCATAAAGCATATGGAGATCAAAGGATTTTTTCAATTTGAAATCATCAGAAACGTCTTGTTTTGATTTGAATATCTATGTTATGTTATGAGTCTACGGCCATTATAATTTGTTTAATTTCTATAGATAATAGATAAGTCAATACATATATCACCTGCAGTATATGTCTTGAGTTACACGGTGGTACGTGTTCTAATTTTTGAATATAAGTGCATGCACGTAGTATTCGAATGTAAGTGCATGCACTTATGAATAAACAGGGAATTATTTTGAGCCATGCCTAAAACAGTCGATTTTTATTTATAAGTGCATGCACGTTTATGCGAGGGGATACGGTACCACTAAACTGTTAATTCACTTTTAAAAATTATGATCTGGTGCTTACATCATTTTTCCGCGATTGCAGCTACGACATTTTGTTTGGTAACCATTGTAACCATTGTAATTACGATATATATTTTAATAAGCGTCATTTATTATTATTATGATGATATTGTAATACAGATGATTTAATAGGATTTACCCACCCTCCCACTCCTCTGTTTAATATCATATGCGAGATAAAACTGGAGAATATTGCAGGCCGATATTTGCTGCGCTAATACGAAAATACACATAATTTTCCATTTTGTGTTATTCTATTAGAAACTAGCATGAGCCCACACATCCATATTCAATGTTTTATCCTATTTGTATTCACATGTATTTATTTATTTCCCGTGAATAAAAAAAAATATGTAGGCCTATATATTTTAATGGGGTTCCCAATTTGAAAAAAATGACTAATAAATTATTGGTAAATATTTCTTTCCTGACAAATTAACGTAGCTGAATCATCAGGTTCATTATAACTAGTTTACAGGGCTACCGTTAGTGTTCTCAGTTATGCCATTCTTACTGTATATAATATGCATTTTCTGAACATGCTGATTATTTTTGTTACGCATACTAGAACGCGCAGTTAAAAATAGTGAATTCGGGTAGCAAACGAAGAAGAATTGTGTTCGTCACGAGAATGTTGGATGTTCGTTGTGCTAGGTATACATAGTGTGTATTATATGGGACATGAGATCCCCTGTTGAAATGTAACCGTCACGGGTGAGAATTTTACACAATTATGCATAAATCCATGTCCTCCATCTTTTATGACGATCTGTATCATGTTTATTTTTAATACGTTCATGTGAGCCTGATAACAGGCCATAAAACAAACACTGGTGAACACCAACGGATTGATTAAAAACATCATGGGTAGGCTACATTGAACGACAAGTGTGACATAGGGGGTTATTAAGCCATCGGCACATAACAGTTATTGTTGAAATGTGATATATTAGAGCTGTGACAATAATAGAATGGTGTTATTTGAGCTCTGGTGGTACATTAACAACACCACATTATTTGATGTGCATTGACTGATTCAAGAGCAGGGGTTGTTCTCCACATACATGTAACGTCCACGTGGCAAGGTGGTGGAGCGCGCTGTGCGACATGAGTGTCATTATCATTTATCAACCCCCGTATAGTGATATGACCACAAATTAGTCTAGATGGAGAGACAAGGGAAACACAAGTAACCACCTAGCATGCAAGCATTATGTGGACAAATGAAATATCGACAGAAGCTTGTACCATGGTCTTTGTGAGCTGTACAAAGACAAAAAAAACGAATCTGCTTATTTTTCTGCTTTTTATTCCATTGATAAACAATCGCACTTTTATAATCCATGTCATGTTTTGTCTCTAACTTTAGAATTACCTTTCCTGTTAAAACGGTAAAACCAAATTAATTGATGAGATAAATACAGCGTAGACATTCAACGAAATGTGAGTAGGCACATCATAGTAAATTACACAAAAATAGGCCCTATTCTTGAGAATAAAGCAGCTATTTTAATGATAATGCTACACACTTGCCTTATATGCAAGGCTCGTGTAACATTCTTATAGTACTGATTTTATCATGGAATTGGAGTAAAGTTTGATGAACAAATCAAATAACATCTGTAGAAAGTTAGAGTCAGATTTTTTCTTGGTTCTGGGTTAATAGTTGCATAAGATATTTTTATGTTAGATAATGATTTGTGTTACAATAGTGATAATTGTTACATAAAACATCAACAATACGGTACGTGTTTTATTACCGAGCCCAATGGCCTAATAAGTTATTTTAAAACATATAATCTATAACTTCTCAAAGTTTATTTGGCCAGTGGAGAGGCAGCCTGCTGCACAATAACTCACCTCATAACATACTAAGTCGGACAAGTATATCTCAAATAAACTATGTCTCTCTAAGTCATTATATTATATATCGACCAATGCAAAATAAAATGCATCTCGTGCTCCACAAACTCTTGGTCACAAAAAAAATATAGCTAAATTGAGCTAAATAGGATCTTTCCTGGTGTGAAAGATTAAAAGCTATATAATTCTCAAGCCCCTATTTAGTTTAAATTATCTATAGATACGTATAGTTTCGGTTTACTGATTACACTTGCATGTCAGGTTTCTGCATAATTAGTAAACAATAAACAATAATTATTGAAGACCATTATAAATATCGAGCTTCCCATATATACGGCGGACCTGCGTGGGTCAATCATTTAAATTGCAATTTGAATAATTCTACAAAAAAAACAATATATTTGCCAGTTATCCATAAAAAATAAGCCGATTCAACAGTCGAATAATTTCCAATTGATGACGGTTTTATGTTGGAAACCATCCAACATCACCTTCTACGACAGGAATAGGCGCAAACTTATGTATCCCCATATATAATCGTCGAAAACGTTTGTGAACAGCTTCTGTTTTTTATATAGTTTATGGCCCCTCACACCAGCGTAATAAGTCACTGCTGTAGTAACCCTTGTATTATACAGAGAACTGAAAATTCTGAATCCCATATTTTTAATAAAAGTGCAGGTAAAGGTGCAAGTGTTTTATAGTCTAATATCAAGTCTGAAAACTTATCATCAGGCTTTACTTCTTACCCCCTGGTCACTGGACCTGTTCATTCGTGTGCCATTTCAATTCCCCGGGGAGCATACAGTCCTGCAGCGGTTTCCGCGCATTGAACTTATCGTACACATTGTCATCTCTGTCCTTCCAGGTACTCATTTTCGCCTGAGTCAAGTGAAGCATTTGAGGGTGAAGTGTCTTGCCCAAGGACACACCATCTTACCAATGTCCCAAGATTGAGAGGGGTGAAACATGATATTTCTCTGAAAATCCTGCACCAAGCGGGATTCGAAACCGCACGGCAGGCAGCGACATCGGCAGAGCGCCACGCTCTAACCATTGTGCCATGTCGCTCTCTAATATGTAATTGACCTATATTTGCTAATAACCGAACCCGATTCTCCGCTTCTGGCAACACATAAAGTCTCAGGACAGGCATTGAAATAAAAAAAAAATATTGTCCTTCGAATATAACACCAATATTATTTATAATGATCTTCATAACTCGACGGTGTTTTACCAAGATGAATACATATTGTTTTACAGTGGAGGTTTGTTGGCACTAATAACAAAAAAAATGAATTAGTTGGCTTATAATTATTGGAAATCGATTAGATAAATAAACAGTCATTTAAATGCACATTGGCCACCCTCTGGGTCACAGCTTATGCCTGCACAAAATATAAAGTTGATCCAACAATGACAAGGTGATCTGCATAACCAGGACGTATGCACACATGTTACGTTATTATAGTACAGTAGACCTGACACAATTGAATCAATAATCAGTGGTACATAGTGGTACAGTTAATGTCCATATATCATCGTAATTGTTCAAATTGTCACATAAGTAACAAATTTGGTTCATATGTCACGTTATCTGTCCATGCTAACGGCTTCCATTTTGGAAATTACAAGTTTGATCAATATTCGAAAATTATCTACTCCTGAACTACCTATTTAAAAGCGAAGTCGTGATTCTAAGTTATTATATTGTAAATCCATCAAATTTCTAAAAAGGTTTTATGTGCACATTGATAAAGAAAGTTATTGTTAAAATATGTTCTACATATGCGGTATAGGCCTACGCCTGTCGTGTGTATCCAGTAACTTAACTCTCATTCCTTCTAAACTTGAAAAGTTTTATTGCAGATTATACTCTTTAATTTATACCAGTATAGGTGCAAGCCAGATGCATAGATTAACAATGCATACTAATGATATGTTGGGTTGACAGTAGTGGTGTTATGTTTAGTGATCAAATATCGCTGAAATTGTTCAAATCGCCATGAAAGCAGCACATTTGGTACCGTACACGGTTGATATTTTATGTTAATAATAAATTGAGATATGTGGACACGAGATTTGCATATAATAACGGCTGTCATTTTAAATATTCACAAGTCTTTCAAAATATACACAATTTGCTACAATGCTATTGTATATGTGATATGTTATACCTATGCCATTCGTTACATAATTAGGCCTACATATATATGCGTTATCGATTTGCTGACACAGGGATGATAACTTGATCAAAGAGCCTATTAAGTTTAATTTGCTTGAGTTTGTTTCCTATTTAGAGGAAAGAGGGGTGCTGTGTGTGGGAAACGGTTGACATTTTTGTACACCAGTCCTCATCGAATATAACTTTTGAGGTACCGAGGTTAAGTACTTTCGTCTTTACATAGTGTTAAAAAATACGATAAAATATAGTGATTAAAGCCTAAAATTGTCTTTTGTCAGATATTTTCTTGACATTTGGGAGTACAATCCATAAATAGTCAATGTTGTGATGATCGCATGTCCCTCTTTGATGGAAAATAGACAAACAGAAAGTGTTCACGAAATCTTTTATCAATTATTTTTATGTGATTAACCTGCATGTAGACCATGGGGATGACATATACTTATGTTAGTGAGCAGTAAGGCAAAATGAGTTACAACTGATCTTGAAGAGTCTCTCAAATAATTGATCAATGGCTCCAAACGAATAATACCAGTATTTGTTACAATATTTATTTAATTCTCATAGAAATGTTCTAGGCCACACTGTGGAAACACGAAGTAAGGCTGCTAATAACTTTAAAAACGTATATGGCTTCATTGCTATGTCAGTGTTGCCCTAGTAGATAAAATAGTATATAAGAAAAGGTAATTCCATTGAAAAATTGCGTTTCGAGTGATGTAGCTTTTTATATTTCAGATGCCTTTTGTCTTCGATATAGCTAATTATAGTGATCATTATATTTGCCAGTTATAGAAACCATAACAGTAGTTTTATTAGCACAAGAGATAAATTTGCCTGTGAATCCTAAATTGTTTCCGAAAATTAGTTTGTTTTCGCTGGCAATAAACCACACATCTCCAAGGAGCTTGCTTGTGGACAATTCCACCGGGTAAATGGACTTGATAGATATTTAACCAAATGAGGGGAAATAAACCCGGTACATTCAATGATCCGATTTACTGAGGCTACTGAATGGATCACTGCATGGAGACTAGAGGCGTACACAAAATGTATTTATTATGAATGCTTTGTTTCAAAAAATGATATCACAATATATTAATTGGTTCATCTTGATTTGGACACGTATTGAATACACTTTTATTCAGACATATATGCAAAGATAACTCGACAGGATGTCCAGTAGGAAATTGTGTGGTGGCCATTTCAAAATTGTCATTTGTAGCCATCAGCATATGCAGACCACGTCTCCACATTTCTTATTTTATAATAAACTACCCGTGCACCAAATGTGTTATTTTGTGACCATTTGAACAACGTTGTCATTGACGGCCTTCTAACATACAGAGTAATACGTTTGTCTGCATTCGTTATTATTAAACTTACTTAAATGGGCTTACAATTACCTTGACCTACGTGCCCAGTAAACGTGTCAAAACATGCCGTTTAATTCACAATTTGACAGGCATCTTTAGGCCTATATTATGGTGTGTGTGATAACGGTAAATGACGTACCTTACAGGATAAATAGCTCTTACTCCGGAAAATGTCTACCGCTAATCCAAAACCGACTGACAACACACGACGATGTTTAAATTCTATCAAACTGTTTGTCATAAGAACTTCAGTCATATGAACTTCCATCTGCGTGCAATAGTCTGGAGGAGAGATGAGTTATAGATGCTCAGGGCGGGCTCACATCATTACCCTGACAATACAACCAATCCTCAGCTGGCTAAGCGTCGGGCCAGCGAAGCACATGGTCGACCGGTAATGGGCTCATAATGTTACGCTGGCAAAGTTTACTTCAGTTTGGGAAAGTTATTGAGTGATGACGAGTTGAAGCTATGAAATATTAGGCATACATTTACCTCTGCATCTTCGGTATAAACCTGAATACGGTGAATGCATGGATGAATGGTGTATGGACGCGTAAGGTGAGGTCGAGTACGCTTTACCCTTACAACGCTGAAATATGTTTGCATAAACCATAGAGACCAAAGGGTCCTCAATTTAAAATCATCATAAATGTCTTAGCTAGTTATGTCCGCTTCATTTGAATACCCGTGCCATTATAATTATTTTTAAAACTTTCAGTGCGGGGACCGTCTTTAGACGTCAGAATCTGACGTCTGTAGACGTCAGATTATGACGTCTAAGGACGGTCCCCACACTGAAAGGGTTATATGTTTGTATGTAGCACGCGTCTGACCATCATGAGGTAATCACTGTGCAGTCGGTGATATAACGAAGAAATTGACGATGTCTAAATTAGTGATGCAGAGATGTACACTTTAAAATGCCGTCTCAGAAATCCTGCATACACGACATCACAGCGACATAATTCTGCGAGTTCCTAGTACTTGAACACGTAACTTTCCCAGAACTACATCTCACAGTATGTTGGATATCACACGAATGAACTCTCTCTCTTTAAAAGAGATGTTGAAACTAAGCTGGTTTAATGTCGACGTCGAAGACGGTGGTCCCTCAGTAAGGTGGTTTAAGTTTAATCAGCTCGCAGATTAAATATTCAGTGGTAAATTGACTTACATGTGGCACAAAGTTAGGAGAAAAACATAATGTCCTTGTTTTAATTCAACTACGTTTGATGTTTACCATCGTTATGTATAATACTATAAATATCATAGCAGACGAGCTGATATGACATTTGGCATGTGTAAAATATACTAATGAACTGTTTAAGTATTAACCATTTACCCGCTACGTTAACTCGTTAAACTTTCGCCCCCTTGAAATTGTGTCTCACTACCGCGACTCACAAATTCAAGTGGTTAAAATTGCCAAGAATGTGTTTAACTTGAGACCACACATTTGCGAACTTTGTTCCTTAAACACTAATTTTATTCCCAGCAACTGTGATTTAGCAGATTAAAACAGATTAAAAACGATTATAGTCATGATTAGTAGTGAAAAGTTTAATTTTATGTGTCTAGTAGCATACATGTGCGCCAAACAGCAAAATAATTCACGAGGAAATGGCATATTCCCATAAAATGAAAATGAAATGAATCGGGCTTTAGGCCACCTTTGTGCACATATAGGCTAAACTGGGCCATCCTGAGGATGGTGAGATGATTGAGATGACACTGTCCGTCAGACATAGGATTCGAAATTCGAGCCCTGGCGGTCTTAGGCCGAGCACGCTATCTCTCGGTCACGGAGGCTCCCCACAATACTGACTTTCACACGTGGATGGGGAAGAAACATTTTTTGTTTCTTTCAAACCGCCGAGACCGGGAGCTGAATCCAGAACTCTGGCGTGAAAGGCAGCGGTGCTAACCACTACCCTAGGGCCCCCGCCCTTCCCATAAAATAGAACATTACAGTTAAAGGGACAGCATATGTTGACATGTCAATTTAAAAAAAATATTTATATGAATTTATATACATGTACATGTAGCCTACTGATCTTAACTAAAAACACAAAAAAAATCAGTGGCCATCATGTGGTCCAATGGTGTGCTAACATTCAACCATCATTTAGGTGTACAAAGAATTTATTTATTTATTAGACTTTTTATACACAAATATATACTATAATCGTACAAATATGCAATTGTAAGTAAAATTGTGTACATCAGGATGTCGGATACTGGTGACCAGCACCCTAACTAAATTCGACATGTTTGTTCGGGTTATCACTGGATTCTAAAAAAAAATGATAAAAATAAATTGATAAAAAAAAAAAAAATCTAAAAAAAAAATGAGAAAATATAAATTATGGTCTGTGAGATACACTGCTTCATACAAAATAAATTACCAAAATTGATATCATCCCACGGTGTCCTTTTGATATCTTACCATAATAATACTCAGTGGAAGATGGATAAACAGGCTTGTCCGAAATAAAAGATTTTTATACAAAACCATTGATCAGGTCATTTATTGTAGATAAAATTATGCTTGTAATGTGTCTTGGAGCAGGCTAATAATTTTTTCTCATTACTAAGCGATTGCTGAGGAGATAACGAGATATGTTGATGTCTGGATTCTCGTTGTCATGGATATAGATCACACTAATTTATTGTGGAGCCGCCCCACCGTTCTATTGTGGAATCTCACAAACGTGCAAAACCGAAAGCTGTGCGACATCAGGCAAGCAGACCTTATTACCGGATTCCAGTCAATGATTTCTTTAAAGTCGTTTGCCAAGCTGTAGTTTTACCCTATGATCCCGTTTTTACCCCTCAGCCATTAAAGCTGTGGGGTATAGTGATCACCAGAGGCGGGCGGGCGGGCGGGCGGCCGGGCGGCCGGGCGGGCGGGCGCGCGGTCGAGCGGTCGGGCTGGCGGGCGGGCAGTCAGAAATTCAGCTCTTACTAAAAAGTTAACTGATGAATTTTGTTTATTTTTTACAGACATGACCTATGTGTCTGGGCAATTCATTTTTTTGGCACCAAGCCATAAGCGGTCATTTTCCAAGATGGCCGCCTAAAAAGCTTGTGGGCACCATAACTTATGAACCGTTGGTTGGATTGCTTTCAAATTTGGCATGGTTGCTCTCTAGGTATTTCTGAGGATCTGATGAACTTTTGGGATGAATTCATTGAAACAAAATGGCTGCCGCAGCTATTTGAAAAAATGTCATTTTTTTCTCATTTTTTCTTGATATTGATGGACAGAGCCCACGGCTGAGGGGTCTTGCTATCAATTGATGGCTATTTTTATGTAGAAATAAACGATTTATGCGTTGTGTTTACAAATAGGCAAAAATTACAGGCACAATGACTTTTTTTTGCTAACACTTTGGTTACTAAAAGCTACACTCTAAACAATATAGGTTTTTTAGAAGGAACCCTTCAGTACTATTATCATGGAACCCTAGGAGACACTTGCAGAGTTCTCCTGGGGTTGTATGGTAATAGTACTGGGGGGTTCCTTTTAAATAAACTATATTGTTTAAAGTGTACATTTATATTTGTTATATTTAACGCACTTCCCGCACATGTGTAATAAATTAATTATCAATGCTGTGGATCGGAAAGTTCTTATGCAACACTTTGAGTCCTACAGTCTACATATTTTTGTAGCATAATCACTTCTTCAAAGTACATCATTGATGAAAAACGCAAGGTAATATATAAAATGAAAAGCAGATATACAATTTTCAATGTACATTGCTAACGTTTCATTAAATTGCTTAAGTAAGTAGCATTCTTATCTATTTTATTGTACATTTTTAAATGGAATTTATTATTTATTTATTTATTTCTATCTACGATATGCACAGGAGTTCTGTTAATTGTTTTGTAAAATCAGTTCAAATGGGTCTAATAGCGTCGCCCGTACTAAAAGTGTTGCAAATATGTATTACGAATATCTACACGTACAATATTTTTCTCTATCTGACACAGCCCCAGGACCTGTGTTATTGAAATTCAGAAGCAACATCAGTAGTACAACCTGGTCATCAATAAGCCACTAAGTTGTGAGTTGGAATAATATGCTTTTCTCTAGACAGAAATATGGTATTGTGCGCTATAGAAAAAAATATTACATTTCGTAATCAGGGTGGTCGTTCTTGCGCATGCAATTTCAGAACAGAATATGTTACCTGCTGTGCTACGACAAATGTTGTATTATGCCAATATAATGTACAGTCTACAAAAAATCAGCACACGTTTAGATCTGATATGTGCCACCAACGTTCCCAGTACCATTCAATGTCCTCCAGAATGTGGACGGTGTGGAGTTTGCGTATGCGTTTTAGATCGCCTTTTGTATTAAATTGTGATATCTATACAGAAAATCTGGACCACGTAGGCCTTATTATTTTTTTGAATGATTTCTATATTTTTATAATGTAGAATATGGCTATTATTGATGTATTATACGCCGTATTGATATGTACATATCTTAGGACGAAGAGACCGGACTTAGTCACAAAGACTGGGGTGCGAGTGTGTGCTTATAATGCCTTAAGGAAGCATACAATTCAGTGTATTAATTATACACTGTATATATGAGTTTTTTTTATTGATACTGTAATTGTTTAATTGTTAAATATGCTAACCATCTGTTATTTATTATAGTTGTTACCCCCAGCATTACAGGCGGAGCAATGGATAAAAATTAAACTTATTAAAAAAAAATATTACTAGATGCACTAAACTAAGAGTTAAAACATTTCGAGTGTTATCAGGTAATATGTTAGCATTTCAATGTCATACTGGTTAGTGGCTATGAATTATTTTGACGACAATTTTACATTTTAGCTTTTGTTTTAACGAACAGTCCAATTTGTTTGTTTGTTTCAGGGATTAAAGGGTTATATCGAATATGTGTAAATAATATTTTTTTAAATTACTATATTTATGTCAGTTTGAAACCTAGGCCCTTTATCAAAACATATTTTAATATGAAAATACATGTTTAACATAAAAGAAAATGTAGCTCTGCTATTAGGAGATTCATGGACCAAAGGATTAAGACATATTTCAAAAAGAAATATGATACATTTCTTTGTTACGGTCAAATAGGTAAATATAATGAGTTTTAATGTCCCATTTGTGATTTGTGCTAATGATATTAACTATAAATGACATTTTCAGTGACTATTTTGTTTGGGGATTTTAGGGGTCAAAGAGTCAAAGTAGAGGTTGGCAAAAAAAGCAGACATTATATTAAACGAGCGTATACATTACATATTGACCAGACTACTATTACAGGCACGTCTGAGGACTTCATGCATCCGCATCGCTCTATTTCTGGACAGGTATAAATACGATCATTTGTAGTGATAATGGTCAGTGGTTTAGTCCATGGCAAAAATTAGTTTTTGCAATTAGAAAAAAGTATCTTGCTATTATCTTATTTGCGTAAATTCAAAATGGCCGCTCATGAATATCATGTGGTGGCTCATTTGGTTTGTGCTACTTGTTGACACCGGATTCGAAATCTCGACTGTCCCATATGCTGATGATTATGGCTTAGCATACAGCCCTTTAATATATGTATATGTTTAAAGAAGTGTGTAATGCTGTCTATCATATGATGTATTCTAAAGCGCCATTTATGTATTTTAAAAAAGTGTAGGGCATAGTCACGACGTCCTCGTGTCATGATCGCCACCAAAGGTAACATAAATCACATTCTTTCTATATACAGCTGATGAAAAGAAAACATATATAAGTCTACAACATACCAAAGGAAATATTGTGGACACAAAAGAGCGAGATAATTTGTTAAACCATCATGTTTACCCTCATAATAATACATTGGCAATTTAAGTAATTCCATATTATACAAACAAGTGATAACATTATAAACACGATTAATGTGACACATCGCATTTACGACTATATTTTATATTATAATGTATGATGTATAATAATATTATTCATCAATATTATTGGCAATCATCTTTTATTTAGTTTTCTTGTCTTGTCAGAGCACTACACATTATCATACTTTTTAAAAACTGTCCTTACTATCCATACCTTATCTAGGCCATGTGTTGTAGCTAATCAATGTACATAATAAGTACTTGTAGTAAACTAATTATAAATATGTACTTTGTACCATGATTCTGGCATTATGTCGAGATTTATCTGAATAGATCTGCAAATTAAAATAAATACAGAGTAATACTATCTTCATGGTAATACTAACTGTACCTAGCCAAGCTAGTGGACTGTGTTTATGTCCTTGAAGGTTTATTATATATAGCTGAACATTATGGCCAAACTTGAGCTCTTTTTTTCACATGACAATTTTTTTTTGAAGTTTTAACTTTTTGTTTGAACACTTGAGCATTTATGAGATGACGTTATATGGACGCCATGCAGTGCTTGTGGACATAAATTGAATTCTGTTTCGGAATTAGCGTATCGTAGTGAGTCTCTATAAGCTTCAATGCTGAATCTCTTGGCTTAACTGTTCTAGAATATTTCAATTAGGCCTACGGTAGATCTATACCGTTATTTGTTTTGTATCAAAACAAAAAATCATATAGTGATTTGAAAATCTCAATAGGTCAATTGAGGAAGAGGTGATTGTGCTTATTGTCACTGGCGGCCATTTTGGATTTATGGCATTAATACATATTTTCTTCAATAGCCATCTAGTTTTATAAAATGATCATAAGATATTTCATTATAGTAATGTTTGTCCTGTACAAAAATAAATCTAACAGCGTTAAAAAGCGTACATTTTGTGTTTGACCTTGATTTTGTCCTATTAATTGACCTTGGAAGGTCATATAAATATTTTTATTCGATTCACCGAATAAAACTCTATAGAAATAGACCCCAAGTTCATTTAAATCGATCAATTACGTACAAAGGTGGACGCTTCTCTGATATTGGAATATTGCCATTGTCAAAAAAGGGCGTGGCCCAAAAATATTCCCCCCCCTCCAACGAGTTGAGAGCTTGAGATTTTTTTTGGTGATACTAGAGACCTTGTCCTACAACTTGGTGCAAAAATCTGTCTGCCTCTCGTTCCAGGTTGGCCATATTTTGACAACAAGTAACAAGTAACAAGTAACAAGTATTTATTGGTGATGGTTCCTGTGTGCGGAACATGACAGAAGAGCCAAGAAAGCGCTGGCGCCATATAATACAATACAGTGCATATTATAATTCTATTTACAGCTGTAATGATTTATACAAGAATCAGTGGATTAGATGTTATTATTCATTGTTAAGAACACTTTAAAACTTTGCGATAATCACTTTCACGAATAAACTTAACTGCAGTACATTATTATAATCGTTTTGTTTGAATAATTGTTCCAGTTGAATAGTGGAAGGTCTTTTCCAGAATTTGACATTTATATATTTTTTACGCTCTTCTCTGAATAACGGACAGCATAACAGATAGTGGTACTCATCGCCGATGTCATTGCAAAAATGCCCTGGACCAGTTACTGTCTAGACGGCTCTGGGCGAGCGCAGCGAACAACAGAGGCATTGTCAGCGCTAGTCACTATCGGAGTGGAGCTAGTTAACCTCAGGGATCCGTGTTGTCTGCAGGAAGTGGCAGTTTCAGACGCCGCATGTTCTGTGACACATACATCGGCGAATGACACTTTTCTTGGAAAATAAGGCTCCTGAAACCGCCGTGGCTAATTAAAATTTTGAATGCGTAATAATATTTCGTGAATTATAATTATATAATATTTTATATTATGCAGCTGTGGCAATCAATCTTTTCCCGCCAACAAAACGGGTTACCAAGCAAAACTGTTCACTGATTAAAACCACGGCAGATTTGAAAAAAGATGTTATTTGACAATGCTCAAAATTGAATTTACTAAGCAGAAGAGTCTAGCGCGAGACAAATTCTTTAATAATAGTCATGTCACTGGCTACAACATACACATGGCGGCTCGGGAAAATATTATCAATCCACATTTAGAACAAGTAGACTATCACTGCAAGCGAATATAAATTATATATATACATGATATAGATGGATTCTTATTTCCAATATAAAAAGTCAGTACCTGAATTTCTAGAACAATCAGAACATTATGATTGCAAAGTCTGAGGTTTGAGAAAATTGTAGCAATTATCCAACTTCAACGCACACTGAGTAATAAAAATGTGAAATATCACAGAGAAAAAAAAGGTCATCTACTGAAAACACATTGTGCTATTCCACCACACGTGGATTCCACGTTGATACGCTGCGTTAAGTATGGTGGCTATAACGACATGTGAGTGTGAGTGTGTCTCTGTGGGGAGGGGGGGGGGAGGGGGTCGATAATTTATCTTAGCCCTATTATAAATTATTTAGTGTGGGGATCGTCTTTATACTTCAGAACCTGACGTCTATGGACTTCAGATTCTGACGTATTAAGGCGGTCCACACACTGAAGGAGTAAAGCTAGATCCAGATTAGGCGTTTGGGAAGAGGACATCTCTGACATTAAGTGTGTTTTATGGCTTACTAGCTCCGCTTGGTTACAGTTCCAGTAATTCCAGCCCTATCTTGTTAATATACACGCAGACTGCACCAGCTCGTCTTCCACATCTCACTTCTCAAGTGCAAAGATGAACAGCTGTAACTGCTTGCTTGAAAAGTAGACATTTACTGCTGTCTATTTCCACATGATACATTTATAGTATATTATTGTACTTGACCGTGTTTTTATTTGTACTACGTTGTTTTAGTTTTGGGCCAACGTCGCGGAAGGTGAGCCAGCATGGTATCAACATATTGGTCAATGTCACGAGTTAGCTGAGGAAACATCATAATAATGTAGATATATAAGCTGAAGTTTAGAGCTTGATGTATTTTGATTACACTGCGCGAATCATCACTTCCAAACTGCAGCTAAATTCGAATTAAATACTTTATTGTTGTTAGCACGTGCGCTGAGGGCGGGGGTCCTGGTGCAGTGGTTGAAGCTGCCTGCTCGTAAAGTCGGAGATCACGGGTGCAAACTTCGCTCTGGCATTTAGGTTTCAAAGAAGCTAAATGTTTCTTCCCTGCTCCCTCGTTAAGATTCAATATTGTGGGGAGATTCCGTAACTGAGAAGTAGCGAGCTCGGCCTCAGACCGACAGGGTTTAAATTTCGAATCCTGTGTCTGGAGGGCAGTGTCATCTCATTCATCTTACCATCCTCAGGAGGTTCTCCTGATCAAGTTTAGCCTATATGTGCACAAAGGTGGCATAAAACCCCCATTTATTCTTTCATTTTTAGCACATGCGCTTTTTATATATAGATATAATATAGATATAGATAATATTAGAAGTCAGACCTACTGCAAAACCAAGTAACTACAGTACTTATAACAATTATGTTTTATTTTGCAAACTAATTTTCAGCCAATAATGACATATTTCCCAGCGAAACTACCAAAACAGTGCATGTTAATTTCAAAAACATCTGTGTTTGACTTTTAAGAATAAACAGACAGATCAAACAGACAGATCGATGTGTTATTGACATAATTAAGTCATTACCTGAAATGCAAACATGGTGGCGATGTTAAACAAACATCAGTTGATTGAACCATGAAATTCCTTACACGTAATGCAATGCTAAAACAGTGACTCTGCTACGACAGCAAAACGTTTTATTACAAATCAATGCACCGAAAGCTTAGGCGTGTTCCAGTGGCCATAATCCAGGCTCTACCAAGAGGGGATCTTCGACGTGTTCTGTGGATGTGTACTCCTATTCAATACCACGCCCGTCCAAACGTTTCTCTGATGCACGTTTCTTCTCTTTGATGTCGGGGTCGCTTTTTCCAATTACGGAAAAATGTCTACCTTTGAGTTTTCGATCATTAAGACGGTTATTCTAAAAATACATCAATAAACAGCTGCTATCAAAGCGCTTCTGATAATGTGCTATCAAAAATGACGAAATAATGTTTTTTTTTTGTGAAATACATTTTTATTGACGCACTCCTATAGCTTTCTTCTAATGTTGTTTATTCGGTATTTTCGAAAGAATAGTATAGTGCAATAAAGTAATATTAGTTGGAGTTTATTCAGCATAATATTATAATAATTATTTTCTTATATTAGTTGTTACTACATGTATATTCATCAAGAATTGTGAAGCTATTTCGGCGCATTGTAAGTATTGTACACTTTGCCATCTCTGGCCTACCAGGAACCCACACCTAAATCAAATTAGGCAGGTGATGGTAAAGTATCTTGCACAAGGACACAGCATCGAAACAATTAATGTGCCAATATTGAGGGGGGATAAACAATATATTTCTCTGAAAATCCTGCACCAAGCGGGGTTTGAAACCGCACGCAGGCAGAGACACTGACAATTAAGTCTTCATTGCCCAAATTGGCCAAAACGTACGCTTCGAACTTCGAAATGCATCTTCTTGGTGGCGGTAGCTTAAGGAAAGTCAACTTGAGCCCTTCTGTTTAGTTACTTGTAAACTCGAGCATGTAAAAGCTGCTATATTTTTCAAATGCCGCATTATTCACCTCCTTGCTACAAATGACCCCCAATTTTTTGTCTGTAAACACAGGGAAATTTGTGGTATCACACCAATTTGAAATATGATTAATTATGACATAGCTCTGTTTTGTGGATAGCCCAATGAGATGCAATTGCATGGGTCTGCAAGTGATTGATAATAACTCTCTCAATGCCTTCACACAAGTTATTCTATGATTTCAAAATTACCTGGATATCTTCCTCTTTCTTGGTGGACTGTAGTTTCCTATTACTATTCCTATTTCATTATTGACTCTATCGCCAAGGTACATAATTAGTCTATTTTATTTGCTTTATCATAACCCAGATCATAACCTCTCTACATCCTGGCACGACGGCTCATTTTAACAAAGTACGGTTATGTACACTGAACTGTTGTTATCTTGTATTTTTTTCCTGTACTGACAACTTCAGACTGAGAGGATGCAAAAATTATTACAAATATATAAATACTGCATTTTCCGTTGGTTGAAATATATCGTCGGTATGAAACATCACCGACGAATCGCATGCATTGCATCCATATTTGCGGCAGTATTTTAATTTAATTTTTGCAAGTGACAGAACTGTCTGATATAATTTCTGGTGTAAACTTCGAGTACGCTCAGACGTCCCCATGGTACGTACCATCGCCATTAAATAGGGAGCAATTGGTGAAGGGGTTATTCCCTATACATCCATATTTAAAATGACAAATATTAACAGCAGAAATTTGTGTCATTCATAGCAATGCCATAACTTTCTCACTTTTTTCCAGTTTCAGGTATGGATCTTACTCATCTGAAGCTGATGTTTTAAGCTTCATAAACGTGGTATTATGATAATTCGTTTGATTGTATCTATCATTCCATTGATTCTAATAGTTTGTTTTATGTTTATCTTTACTAGAGTATACACATATGTGCAATACGTTAAATTTTAAAAATGTGTGGTGGCGTGATTGTGGTTGGTGATTGGGTATGGAGGGTCACTGATAATTAATTTCACTCGCCCTATCTGTGCATACCTAGGAAATTTACCGCATTTGAGTGTCACTGAGCAATTAAATGCTGAAACGCCTTGGCCTATCTTTACCTTCGAGTCAGAGTCTCCAGAGTGACATTAGTAAACGGGTAACTCCATTCATCCCAAGGTTTGTAGTCCAGTTGCAACATAATTATTTATGGCAAAGTATTCAGAAAACATTAAGGGATTCCTGAAAAAAAATGTACAACAATAAAAGTGGGGGAGCATTTTCAAAACACCCTTTAAAGTCGACCTCCCATTTAACACATGTTGATTTCAGGGAGAATGTTCTGTCTAGCTGTAAAATAAATTTATCTCTATATTCTATCAAATTGTCTAATCAAATAATGCAAGCCCACATCACTTTATAAGTCTATATCGCCATGTCTAATATCTGGAACACTTTACGGAGAGCGTCCCAGCTAGTGAATTAACACATTGAACTATAGACGCCAGCTGTCCACCTTAGTTCAATAAAAATATGAAAAGACCCACCACAAATAGCACCATTTTTTTCACCAATCAACTCAGCATCATCGATAGACAATCTAAAATACCATGACATGAATGCATTTGAAATAACAGTATTTGGCCATGGCATGCCCAGTTATGTCCTGCTGACTCCAAAATTACCGGCGGCGACTATCCTGACATATATGTTCTAGAAGCAGTGATTCCGTGATCTGTTCTGAAATAATAAAGTGAAGCACATATATTCACTTTAGGTTTCAAAGACACAATATCTTTAATAACTGGTCGAAAAACCACGTTGTAAGGGGAGCATCCATTCCGAAAAAATAGCGTTTGTGGAGGGAGGTGTTAGCAACTTAGCTTATACTCATCCCAAATCCACCTCCGTATAGGAGGCAGGCACCAGCTGAATAATTTTGTTTGTTTCAAATATTATAAATAAACATTACGTTTATTCTGCTCTACTCTGATTTGCTCTACCGGAGTGATGTACTTGTTAAACGTTTAGTGTATATCGATCAATGTGTCATACAAATGAGCTATGTGAATTTATTACTCGCTTTTTTGGTTAGACGTAAAATTAGCTCGCTTTTCTTCAGGCTCGGGAAAATTGACAATATCTCACATTATTGCCCACTGAGTAGTCAAATTTTGTACTATATCAATATAATTGCTATCAATAGAAAGTTACTGTCACAGGCTTTCACATGGATGTAAAATATTTTGTGTCTAATCCTTAACATATGCACAAGAGAGCTTTAAGTTGGTATTTAAACACGTAATTTTACCATTTTTTCATAATTTTCCAGTAAATAGGCAAAATACTTTTCTCTCAGCTGATTTTTGTGTTATTTGAGTTATTTGAAGTTTTTTGAACATATTACATGCTTTTTTTTTGGTGAAAATGTGCGCGCTTTTCTTTTGGCTCAGGAAAATTGTATGTATCTTACAGTTTTGCCCAATGAGTAGTCAAATTTTCAGCTTTATCAATATATTTGATATCAATAGAAAGCTACTGGCACAGGCCACGGATCTAAGATATTTGGTGTCTAATCTTTGACAAATGCACAAGAGAGCTTGAAGTTGGTATTTTAACCTTTAATTTTACCTATTTTTTATAAATTTCCAGTAGTCAAAATACTTTTTTCTCAACTGATTTTTGTGTATAATAAATCATAGGCACCCCCTTTCCACAACCACCCCTCCCCCTCTACACTATATACCAAGGTGGACAACAGAATAAATCTAATAGCAGATGACAAACTCAATACTGCCTGTATTTGATCGTCGTTCGGATTGTAACAAGTCGCTATGACAATATATTTAATTAATTCGCAAGCAATATATATATTTTTAAATTGTGCCACAAACCAGCTTACTGTGATTTTATCTAACATACTTAAAATGACAACTTTGTATCTGGCCTGGCCACCAAAAGTTCCCATTCGGTTGACCCCGAACGTACGTCATAGGTGAATGAAGTTGATCGGATACCGGTTTTGTGTGCGTTTGCCTTGTTCCGAATTTACGCGTACATCACATCATGTCATTCCAAGACAAGGCAAACCAATACAAGAAGTTTTTTTTTCTGGGGTTTTGAAAAACATACAGAATGACAGCAGAACACCCGACTTTACATGTATATAACTAAACTTATAAATTCTAATTAACTTTTATATATAATGTTATTAATATTCATGCTGTTAATCTTGTATTTTATTTAATAAAAACTTAAATAATATTAAGACATGATAATACTTCGAGGCATGATTTTTAATATAAATATATATATTTCTAAGGTATGCATAATCTCAGGTGCATCACATGCAAAAACGATACGTTGAACCAACGATGGTTCAATGTTGGCCCACCGTCTTCGACGTTATCCCAACACTGAACCAACACTGAATCAACGCATCGCGTTCGCCGGGATGTGACAGCATTGTGTCTGCATAGAGATTCAGGACACTATGCACATAGCCTACTGTAGCACTTCAAGAAACATATTATCAACTTCCAGGTGTAAACATACATTATCATAATTGTATACATATCCAAATATATACATCGTATATTTGTAAATAATGGAAAAACCATGGATCGGCTCATTACTAGTGATAAATGTAATTTAATTAATAAAATAAGTTCAGCAGATCAGATGAGAGTGACCACTCTTCATTTATTGCTACTCTGAATGAGACTGGTAAACCTTGTCAGCCAAAAGAAAAAAAATATCAGATCTTACAGAAAATTTGACATTGATAAATGCGAAAATAATCTAACCAACTCTGACCTAATTAAAAATCTTAATACAAATTCAGCAACCTCTTCATATACCTAATACCATGCTATAATGTCGATATTGTTAGATAAAGATGCGCCTCTAAAAAGCTTTAACGTAACATCAAATGCTAGCTAGACCAGTAAATGAGTGGATAACCGGTGAGATCTTGTTCAACTCAAATCACCAAGGACAGCGCTGATATTCTGACCGGATCCATCACAAAAATCATGTATCTCTTACTGGCAGAAGGTAAGTTCACAGATGCCTTCAAAATTGCTCATATCACACCAGTATTAAGAAACCCATCATTAGATCGAAATGAATTAAGCAATTTTAGATTTGTATCTGGATTAAATTTTGGTTCTGATTTATGTTAAAAAGGCGGTGAAGATCTAAATTGTATGGAACAGCCCTCATCGCCCCCTCCCATGGTGGGCAATACATAATAACTGCTACTTCATAAAGCATGCTGCTAATGTTGCTGAAGCAAGTGCAGCTGCTAATTGCAAACAAATCAATGCTTTATGATCAAGTCGTATGATGTTGATAAATTACATTTTTGATGCATGGCAAATATCAATGTATGATCCAGAAGCAATGCATTATCAATATAATATCATGGTCTTAAAATGTGAGTAACAATGCCTTACTATATCGCCCACAATGACACTTAATACATCGATTAGTGTATACAACACAGCATATTCAGCATATTATATGGTTTAATGTGAAATTTTATGACGCATAGGATCATTGTCTTTTATGTAATGTAAACAATTATGTCTTAAATCATAGAACAAACAAGCACCAATATTGTTATTTGATAATGCCATGATGTTTACATCATTAAATAATTAAACCATTCTAAACATATACATTTAGAACACTAATCGACCATCTCTTCTGGCAAAACCAGAGGTCATCCAATCAGCGACGCAGATGCGGGTGACGTACGTTCGGGGTCAACCAAATTGTATTTTTTGATGGTCAGGCCAGATACAAAGTCATTTTAAGTACGTTAGATAAAATCACAGTGGACTGGTTTGTGGCATAATTTAAAAATATATATATTTCTTGCGAATTAGTTAAATATATTATCATAGCGACTTGTTAGAATCCGAACGACGATCAAATACAGGCAGTATTGTCGAGTTTGTCGTCTGCTATTAGATTAATTCTGTTGTCCACCTTGGTATATAGTGTAGAGTGGGAGGGGTTGTTGTGGAAAGGGGGTGCCTATGGTTGAATGGAAAATTTGGGCACTTTTCTTTCAGCCCGAGGGAATTGACAGTGTTTCACATTTTTGCCCAATGAGTACCGGGTACCCAAACTACACAAAATGTACCAACATCTTTGATATCAGTTGAAAGTAACCATCAAGGGCTTTAACGTAGATACATAATATTTTATTTCTGTTAAATACGAAATATACAACAATTAAGCGCTAACTTTGTATTTTATCCCCCGATTTGAACAATTTCTAACGTTTTCTTAGAACATATTTATTATACACACAGATCAGTTAAGAGAAAAGTATTTTGACTATGTACTGAAAAAGGATGAAAAATCGGTGAAATCAAGTGTTAAAGTTCCGGAGAGTTCATGCCATAACAAACTTGCTAAATCTTTCCCACTCTCCCAGCTGCCTCAAATCCCCTAGACTCATGTTCAACTCAAATCATCAAGGACAGCGCTGATATTCTGGCCGGATCCATCACAAAAATCATGTATCTCTTACTGGCAGAAGGTAAGTTCACAGATGCCTTCAAAATTGCTCATATCACACCAGTATTAAAAAACCCATCATTAGATCTAAATGAATTAAGCAATTTTAGATTTGTATCTGGATTAAATTTTGGTTCTGATTTATGTTAAAAAGGCCGTAAAGATCTAAATTGTATGGAACAGCCCTCATCCAATCAGCGACGCAGATGCGGGTGACGTACGTTCGGGGTCAACCAAATTGTATTTTTTTATGGTCAGGCCAGATACAAAGTTGTCATTTTAAGCACGTTAGATAAAATCACAGTGGACTGGTTTGTGGCATAATTTAAAAATACATGTATATATATTTCTTGCGAATTAGTTAAATATATTATCATAGCGACTTGTTAGAATCCGAACGACGATCAAATACAGGCAGTATTGTTGAGTTTGTCCTCTGCTATTAGATTGATTCTGTTGTCCACCTTGGTATATAGTGTACAGGGGGAGGGGTGGTTGTGGAAAGGGGGTGCCTATGATTGGATGGAAAATTTGGGCACTTTTCTTCCAGCCCGAGGGAGTTGACAGTGTTTCACATTTTTTCCCAATGAGTACCGGGTACCCAAACTACAAAAAATGTACCAACATCTTTGATATCAGTTGAAAGTAACCATCAAGGGCTTTAACCTAGATACATAATATTTTATTTCTGTTAAATACGAAATGTACAACAATTAAGCGCTAACTTTGTATTTTATCCCTCGATTTGAACAGTTTCTAACGTTTTCTTAGAACATATTTATTATACATACAGATCAGTTAAGAGAAAAGTATTTTGACTATGTACTGAAAAAGGATGACAAATTGGTGAAATTAGGTGTTGAAGTACCAAAGTCAAGCTCTCTTGTGCATTTGTCAACGATTAGACACAAAATATTCTACATCCGTGGCCTGTGCCAGTAGCTTTCTATTGATATCAAATATATTGATATAGTTCAAAATTTGACTCCTCATTGAGCAAAACTGTGAGATACATACAATTTTTCTGAGCGCAAATTTTAGTCTAACCAAAAAATAGTCATCAATTGATGGCAGGACCCCTCAGCCGTAGGCTCTGTCCATCAATATCAAGAAATAATGAGAACAAATTACCCACACTACCACCATGTCAATCTTTTTCTAAATGGCTGTGACAGCCATTTTGTTTTTGATGAATTCCTCCCAAAAATTAGTGGATCATCAAAAAAATACCTAGAGAGCATTCATACCAAATTTGAATGCAATCCAAGCAACAGTTCATAAGTTATCGTGTCCAAAAGCTACTTAGGCGGCCATCTTTTTTTAAATGGCTGCGGCAGCCATTTTGTTTTTAATAGATTCATCTAAAAAATTACTCAGATCATCAGCAATACCTAGCGAACAACCATCCATACCAATTTTGAATGCAATCCAACCAACGGTTCATAAGTTATCGTGCCCATAAGCTTTTCAGGCGGTCATCTTTTTTCAAATGGCTGCGGCAGCCATTTTGTTTTTAATGGATGCCCACAAGCTTTTATCGGACACGAACTTTGGGTTTGATGTTGAGCCACCATATTAGACTGTGGACCGACATTGAATTAGCATTGGCTCGTCGCCTTTGTTATCGCTGGAATGTAGACATATACAATGTATATACATGTAGGTGCATGAAAGTTGTCAGAACCCAGTATGCTCGCGGTGTTTGGCCGATGACGGTTCGGTGTTGAGCTAGCTCCATAGACGGTGAACCGGTTTTGTCTAAATGCCCCGTGCTGCTGGAGTTAAAAGCGGGTTGATAGTGTTGCAGATTTAAAAGTTGTTGTTTTCTAGATTTTGCATAAGCTATTGTATTACGTACTTTATTCGAATAAAATTAATATCATCATGATTATTTATACAGGGTGGCCCTATGAGAGCGACACATGGTGTCTTAATAGAGGTCTCCCGACAAATCATCCTATATGTTAAATAAATTGTATTTTCTGTTTGTTATACTGTCGAATAAACAAGTCTGAGTCTGAGTTAAGGCGGCCATCTATTTTTAAATGGCTGCGGCGGCCATTTTGTGTTTAATGGATTCATCCCAAAAGTTCATCAGATCATCAGAAATACCTAGAAAACAACCATACCCAATTAGAATGCAATCCAACCAACGGTTCATAAGTTATGATGCCCACAAGTTTTTTAGGCGGTCATCTTGGAACATGGCCGCTTATGGCTTGGTGCCAAAAATATATATGGGATGAATTACCCTGGCACATAGGTCATGTCTGTAAAAAATAAACAAAATTCATCAGTTAACTTTTCAGTAAAAGCTGAATTTCTGACTGCCCGCCCGCCCGCCTCTGGTGATCACTATACCCCACAGCCTTAATGGCTGAGGGGTAAAAAGCATGTAATATGTTCACATAACTCATTATTTTTTAATTTCAAATGGGTTTATTTTAGGTCAACAATAGTTCTAGAACATGTTTGAATCAAAATTATTTTTTTATTATACAAAAAAATCAGCTGAGAAAAAAGTATTTTGACTATTTATTGAAAAAGTATGAGAAAAGGTCAAATTAAGGGTTAAAATACCAACTTAAAGCTCTTTTGTGCATTTGTCAATGATAAAACACACAATATTTTACATCCATGTGAAGGCCTGTGCCAGTAGCTTTCTATTGATAACAAATATATAGATATAGCTCAAAATTTGACTACTCAGTGGGCAAGAATGTGAGATATGGTCAATTTTCCCGAGCCTGGAGAAAAGCGAGCTAATTTTACGTCTAACTAATAAAGCGAGTATGCTCACATAACTCATTATTTTTATTCCAAATAGGTTAATTTTAATTCAGCAATAGTTCTAGAACCTGTTTGCATCAAAACTAAACATTCATACTATACAAAAATCGGCTACGAGTAAAAAAGGTTGTCTTTTTACTGAAAAAGTATAAAAAATGGGTAAACTTACGTGTTAAAATACCAACTTAAAGCTATGTGCATTTGTCATTGATCGGACACAAAATATTTTAAATCTATGTTAAAGCTTGTGTCATATGTGAGTGATAATAAATAATTTAAAAATTATTTAAATAGAAATTACCAGAGTTTTAGCAAGCACTCAATTTATACGCAGTATTTCAAATTGCGGTTTGCGATTTTGACGGTACTTGAGTTTAAAGGGTTTTTACGGTACTTTTGGATAGGATGATTTTTGTAAGACGCGCAGATTCGGATTCATGAGAAAATGTCACTATAGGTGGATCTCTTGGATCGTATGGACCTTTCAACATAAATAAACACCCCCTAGCTCTGGGACTATTATGTCTAGAACGTAATAAATGGCGGCAGTATTGGATATTAGCTCAACAAATGTAATTCTGTGTATGCTAATTAAGACATGAATTCTCTGATCACAAAATTACAAGTTTCGACATCAAAAAGTTATTTCTGGCACGAAAAAAAAATATTCAGGCCACTTTCACAAGGAAATTTTCGCATAACTTTTCGCCTTGTAAAGTACATGTCGTAATGATTTCAAATTTTCAAAAAATCACTTTGATGTAGCTTTGTTGACTTAACTAAAGTTGCGAAACATTTATTTGAAAATTTAAATTTTTGGGTGGCAAACACTATCATGGCCTGTCCGGCGGCTATCGGATCTTCTTAACTGTTTCTACACCGACATAAAGCTATATTATGTAATCATGCGGCCGTATAGTAGTACGATTACTCACCTCTGATAAGGGTGGATGGTCCTATGTTGTTTCACATGCCTGTCTGCACACTGGAGTACACAAAGGTTTCAAAATATATTGTCTTTCCAGTGCGCAGCTCCTTAATTGTTCTTAACCTCTACTGTTTTCGTTTATCGAATTTACACAGAACGCTTTCATTTAATATGTTTCTACTTCTTTTGTGAAATCCACGTATAGCTGTCGAAAGTATCTAGTTCACAGAACGTAGAAGATTAGAAGTTTGAATATTAGTTCAAATTCAAATTTGAATCTTGAGGAATATTTATATGAACTAACGTTACATGGTCATCGTGGTTATCCCCATTTTGCTCTCAGTAGATTTTATTAGATCTCGGGAAAATAGATTAGCTGCGTAAATGATTTTGGTAGTAGAAATTATATACCTATAAAGTCAATCATTTTTCTACATCCATGTATAAGCCTTCCTTTAGATCCATTCAACTGCGAGCGGGCATGCATGGGACGGTCCACGTGTAGACATACAGTAGCCTATAGAGTACATGCTGACGACATTAATATCAGCAACTAAACTGATTATAAGATACGCCTCAAACGAGACATTGACCCAATGTTGTTTTAATATTAGACTAACACCGGCGACGCTGGCTCATATAATATTGAACAAACATATAGCGGAGTACACAATGCTTGAGAAAAAAAGTGTCCTGTCAATACACATTTGCGAGGTCAGCTGTTTCGCGATTCCCACAGTATTAAGTCAGTTGGCTTGCAAACGCAACTCCTAGCTAAGAGCCAAGGCAAGAGCTTTGAGCTTTGATGGAGTCAATAACTCATAGATGTCGCTCAAGTATATATGGATTTGCTATGATTTGGGAACTTGCTCTTAATGCGGCGGTTGGCATAAAACTTTTTTATCATTATTTTTTTTATTATTATTATATAGGGCCTAGGCTTACCAACGGACACTGTCCCATTCTGGGGGACCCATGTCCTGCAAGTTTTAACAGTTGACTAGACCTTTAAAGAGCCGGTTATTTGTTGTTCCTCAAATATGACATTGGAGAATGTATTGAAAGCTGAAGTAAATGTTATGAATTTCAATTAGCTATTATGATTGTTTCTAAGAACATGATAAAAATTGTCTGGTGTGATATATTAAAGATGTTTTGCAATTATATTATCATGTATTGTTGGGTAGAGAGTTATCTAGCGATTAGGCATGGTCTTTTCAAATTAATAGGCGGGTGCCATGGTGCAGTGGTTAATGCTGCTAGCTTCGCACTCGGCTTTCAAGTTTCAAAGAAACGAAATGTTTCTTCTCCGCTCACCCGTGAAGATTAAACATTGAGGGGAGCCTCCGTGACCGAGAGGTAGCGTACTCGGCCTCAGACCGCCAGGGCACGAATTTCGAATCTTGTGTCTGGAGGGCATTCATTCATCTGAGGTTCCCCTGGCCATGTTCAGTCCCGGTCGGTTGCAATCGATACTGGTCTTGTCTGCGATCAATGAAATGAAATGAAATGAATCGGGCTTTAGGCCACCTTTGTGCACAGATAGGCTAAACTGGACCAGGAGAACCTCCTGAGGATGGTGAGATGACACTGTCCTCCAGACACAGGATTCGAAATTCGAGCCCTGGCGGTCTGAGGCCGAGCACGCTACCTCTCGGTCACGGAGGCTCCCCACAATACTGACTTTCACACGTGGATGGAGAAGAAACATTTTTGTCTCTTTCAAACCGCCGAGACCGGGAACCGAACCCCGGACTCTAGCGTGAAAGGCAGCGGTGCTAACCACTACCCTAGGGTCCCCGCCCTGTCTGCGATCAATGGTGTTGTGCAGACATGATCATGATTGAATAACATTCAAATAATTAGCCAATCAGAGAGTAACAGCTAAGGTCAAGTGACAGCTACTGTACGTGGTCTATTACCAGCTCAAAACAAAAAATAAATTCTTTTTTTCCAAGACCCCCCTCCCCAAGACGATCGGTTTTGGGGGCGTCATGAGTCGTCTTTCTTAGTAAACTGGCTCTCTGGATACTAGCCTTAGAACAGGATACCAAAGTGTTTTGTTATGACAGCTTTGAGAAGGCTGAACAAAATGGGCCCGAAATCGTTGGTGAGGCATTCGTACAGGTCATTGTGAGTAGATTTTGCAGGATGAAGCTATGCAGAACCCACTGAAAGCACCATTATTACTACGGTCATCGTAAACATTGCGCAATAATAATCAGGTTGTTGTCATGGGTCTCTTATTGTGTTTGTACGATCCCCATATGAGCAGACATTCGTACTTCGCTCGCACATGCGCCTTCAGGTGTGGATAAACATGATAAAGTCGTCGTCAGGCGATAATATAGTGTTATTATATCATAGGAATTGTAGGAAATGGCAATTCGTAATATCATAGGCTATTGGTCGTAAGAATCTATTCTAAGCTTTACTTCTATTTACAAGCAAATACAGACTAGACGTGCGTGTATGAATAAACAACCCAGCTCTTAAAGCAAACAACGGTTCTGTTTTACATTAAATGAACAGCTTGTGTCCAGCTGTATCAGTATCCCAGCAAACACAAAATATTTGTATAACATTTATACAATGTTGGACCAACGTCGAAGACGTTGGGCTGACGTTGTACAAATGTTATACAAATGTTTTGTGCTTACTGGGAAGTCAGTTAACAAAATCGTTATTGCCATCGATATTTTTAGCAGCGTCGGCGATGTCGATATTTTGAAGATGATCTGATTTTCTTGTACATGTAGTTTTCACACTATTGCAAAAGCAAACACTGTAGTGTCTGCTTATACTTAAAATAGCTTTGCTGCTGTTCGCCTCTTCAGTGTTGTACAATCTGCGAAATATTGCGAGCATAATCTGATAACACACCGCTAGAACTTAACCGCACTTTCTGACAAAATATAAAAAATAGTCAATTTGATCAAGATCGTTCAGTCGCGGATTTATATATGAGTCATGAGGTGCTCTTTCCAAAAGTTAAATTGCCTAGAGATCGCACTGAATTTCCTTAACCTCGGTATTTGAAATTGAAAATGTACTTAGGTCGTCCATCTAACCCCTGTTCATTAGATGAGATTAACCCCTAAAGCGCTGAAATAATTAAATCATCATGAATGTTTTAGTTAACTATTTCTGCTTCATTTGAATGTCATAGGTCTAAAGTAGATCCCCGCTTTGAAAGGGTTACGAAACCACTGATTGACATGTACATTTATGTCCGGAGTCCTGCCAAATTGTCTTGGATAGACAACTAAATCTACATTTGCATAGCGGCTTGAAAGATGACATAATTTGCTGCAGCTCATATTTTCACACACATTTATGATGTAGGTCTACGTATACCATGTTTTCGTGTACATTTCCAAAATTGCATAACTGTCATTTGTATTTCATGCGCGCAATATAAAGAGACATTCAAATAAACATTTCCCACAGAGTGCTACAATGAAACACGCAAATGTGTCCTCGTTACATTAATTAGGCCTACGTGCTCCAAATCTGAATGATTTTAGCCTGTAGCAAATGAAATGAAATGAATCGGGCTTTAGGCCACCTTTGTGCACATATAGGCTAAACTGGCTCAGGTGAACCTCTTGAAGATGGTGAGATGACACAGGGTTCGAAATTCGAGCCCTGGCGGTCTGAGGCCGAGCACGCTACCTCTCGGTCACGAAAGCTCCCCACAGACTTTCACACGTGGATGGGGAACAAACATTTTTTGTTTCTTTCAAACCGCCGAGACCAGGAACCGAACTCCGAACTCTGGCGTGAAAGGCAGCGGTGCTAACCACTACCCTAGGGCCCCCGCCCTTTAGCCTGTAGTCTGTCGGTCGGGCTTTACATATATGGAGGGTTTACCCGTTAACCTGGCGGTCTGAGCATGCCGAGGGTTTTTATGGTGCAGTCGTTAATCAATGATCACTGGCTACACCATATAATTCGAACATGCATATAAGCTGAACAATACAAGCCAAGAAAAAGATAACGACAAGCACAATAAATAAACTTACATAATACAGAAATAAAAGTGGTGTGGATTAATATTGTAGATCTTCCCATGAATGACATGAATAATTGCATCAATCATTGAGAACATTATTAAAAACATATGATGAACCAGAGAAGCTTCTCGAGGACTATTGGGTGACGAAACTACAACATCAAGTCGGCAATAATAGTATGTAGGCCTACATACTATTACTTGGTTGTAATACATTGTTATTACCGTTTAATGTATTACGATATGGGTCAGTGCTGACAGAAGAAGTGTAATATACGGATACGTTAGAAGAATTCACGAGTACGCCTATGTATGAAGTCAATAAAACAGTTTTAATTGTATTAGGTGAAGTTGCGAATACAAAGTGAATAATCAAACTACCTGTTACTAAAATGTACACATTATTTAAATAATGAGAATAATCCTCAATAAACACTGTAGTTTATTGTTATATTTTGTAATGAAACTAGCGTCATGTCTTTATGATATTATGATAATAGTTTACTGTTAATACTGTGATGTAGACCTTTATTATTTAATACAAGAAAATGAATACCTATTCTTGACTAGTTTTACATCCAACATAATTTATGTCAAATTATATTTCCTTAAGAAGAGATTGAGATATTTATTCAAAAACATTCAATTACAGATGTACTATAATGTACCATCTCAGCAGTCAGTGCTATGAATTGAACGATAGCTGGTATGCTGGGTTCGACTCCTGCTAGATGTTGACGGAGAAACACTTGTCAAAGTGGTGTGACTCACTGTTTCTGTTTGAAAACGTTCACAATCTTTCACCGCCCTGAATCTCCTGCAGCGTCCAAGGTCGGCCAGCGTCCTCCTGAAGCTGGTATTCACCACGCAATAGAGCAGAAAGTTACACGAGAAATTACAGGCCTGCAGGGAATTGCCTACCGCCACTACCAGGTTGTAGGTGCCATCCTTAGGATCCAGTGCGTTATCTCTGAGAAAAGACACTATTTCCACCGGGTAGACGAGGAACAGGTACATTATTATAATGATCACCATGGTAAGAGTCATACTGTGACTGTTCTTGGCATGTGTGGCTGCGGTACCACGTAGATGCAGACGTTTTTTGTTGGAGCGACTAAGGACAAGGATAAGCTGAACATTACAGTAGGCTAGAACTGTCAGTGGTACAAGAAAACACAAGCTAAAGTACACCCATTTGTAGCAGAGGTAGACACTGGGCCACGACCTCATAAAGCCGTCTGTGATCACATAGAGTTCTGATATGTCAGGTCTACTCTCCGACACGTAGTCTGAGCACGATAGACGTATAACTTTTGTTACTCCAAATCTAGGTATGTTACACACAATAGAAATGAAAAATACACCTACTATCATACGAGCTGCGAACGTCATGCCAATCATTTCTCTGGCTCGGAAAGGACAGCGTGTGACAAAGAATCGTCCTACAGCTAAGACTACGGTCATCCATGTGCTGGACATGATGAAGGTGTTGATGAGACTACTGGCGTAGCAGTAATAATAAACACTGAATACCATGCTGGGCTCGTTCACCAGAAAAGGTGGGCTGTATGCCACATGGAGAACAACGATGAGGCAGAAGAACATGTCAGAAACCGCCAGAGCTGTCAAACCTGAGTAAGAAAACTTCTCCATACGACCCATGGTGTGTAGTAGACCTTTCTGTGACAGAACAAGTAAGTTAAGTAGGTTCCCCGCCAAGCCAAAAGTACAAACACCGACTGAAACCTTGGTAAAAATATCCTCAATGAAGCGGTAAGTGACAGCGTCATTACTGGAACCGTCTTTTTCTGAAACCTCACTTGATGAGTTGTATTGTGTATATAAATGATTTTCTAGAGGCAGAGTTGTGTTGTCTACAGTTGCATCCTCAGGCACTGTATATGAAGTATTTAAGCAATTATCGAGAGCAAACTCTCTTAGTCTCTCAGGACTTATGGATGAGCTGTTACTTCCCATAATGATGTTTGGATATATTTTTAGCCGCAGAGACTGATTACTGCTTTATAAAAGCCAGCAATATAAAATATTTTTTCACTATACATTGCAAATATCGGTCATTGCTCATTTTGCACAGTGCTTCAAATTGCGCGTCGTGTTTGTCTCGTTTGTGCCACTACAGCCGTCATGCAACATCTAACGAAAATTCAGATCGTCATTTATCATGTCTATTCAATAATGGTCACTGATAACGAGATACAAATATCATTATTCGCAGACCTTGTCAGTAGATCTGCTAGTAGTAGCGCTATTTTGCTGACTGCGTGCAGACGGAGTGCCAATGGGGCAGGCGCCTTCTGTCGGATTGCTGGCTGGCGGGCAGACCGCCTTCTACATACCGAGGAAGGCGTTCTCTTATTGGCTAGCTGATTGGCCAGTTCAACTGTCTTATCCTGCGCCACGTCTCCCACTCAGAGGATTATTGAATTAGCAGAGCAGGAATCAGATACGGTAGTTTGTGTCCTGTTTTCTTTTGCGCAAATTAACCCCCTTTAATAAAGATACATAAACTATGTTGACATCAATATCACAAACATTGGATCAGT
>OZ024904.1:48138491-48145991 GCA_964017125.1 Flabesymbios commensalis
TTATACCACGATTGTACTTCAATGCGCATTTTGTCACAATACCTTGTGTTTGATATTTAGTGCATTCAAGTAGGTTTATTGCGAATCATATTTTAGTAGAAAAAACAGCTATTGTACATTATTATATCAAATATATCAACAATAAGCGTAAGCAATAAGCCTATACTTGTTGTAGAAGACTGATTTAAAAAAAATCATCGATAGCTACACATGGAACTGGATACATGATGTGCCAGTTTGATTATTGCCAGTTTGGTTGTTTTTGGCTGGAGAGAAGCCATATATTGTCTGTGTTTTGATCTCGCTTTCGTCCGCCTATGGAGACTTGTGCATTCACTATTTCATAGCGTGAGGGGATCGTGTCAATCCGTTTGTTGAGTTGTTTGGTCTAGCTCGTCGCTCTCTGCACCCTAAATATAGTTCATGTTTGATACCAGTAAATAAGATATGCTCATTTAGAGCGACGTCAATGCAATATTTTGGCTGGAGACAATGGTGGAGGAAACGTCTGTGCGATATCATGAAGTGGTAGAACAGCCTACACATGCCTACACGTGATCATTTTTGATAATAAATAGTGATTATACCTAATAATGCATCGTTGTCTGAAAATTGGGAAGAGTACTGTAACGATGAGAGCTATGACGGCACAACACGTACGCGCCATTATTGCTCTCACCGTTACGATACTAGTTCCAATTTTCAGACAACGCTGTAGGCCTATTATTAGATATAATAGTCATATAAATTATTATCAATTTTATTATCTGCTGTGATCCTCAACATGCACACAAAGTAAGTAGGTCCATCAAAATTAATTATCAAATATTTCGGATATTGTTTTAAGATTGGTGTCTGAATTTTACCGTTTTACCCACCTCACAGGGGGGGGGGGGGAACAAAAATCATATATTTAAGCGTATCATATTAGGTCCTGCGTATATGCACACCCTGCAACGACCTAACAAATAAAAAGCAATAAACACTATTTGTCTTCACTTCATGACCAGCACATATAATTCATCAAATCAGCGTTGGCTTTAACATTCCACAAACGTCTTTGAGGTTAACGAAACTGAGCAACAGAATCAGATTAACATAATTTTTGTAGTGATGATAAAAATATTTAGCCTTGAATATGAAACACGATCATATTACAATCATTTTCTATTCCTGTGATCTGGGTTATCCAAAAAGGTGCGCGTTGTGGAGTACATGTGATTAATTTACCGAACTGCAGATAAATTGGTAGCAGCACTAACATCAAGCATACACGCAATTTAATTAGGCCTATGTGATAAACGATAAAATATGAAGAAATTTGTTGTCAATGGCCCGGCACGGTGCATAATTTTTAAACATTTTAATGGCAATCTAATCAAACTGAATTTTTTATCATCCTCCTCAATTTCCATCGGACTAATCTATGTTGATGATCGGCTGAAAGTAAAATCACTGGAAATGCTATATTTGATGCTTAGCGGATCAGGATGCTCAAGGTTACATGAAGAAGATGTAGCATCTGCCAAGAATAGGAAGAAGCCTCTATAACTCGACACCCAAGGCCATAGAAAGGCAGTGAAACAGTTAATCTGATCATCCCATTAGTCTAGGTAGACATCGTACTGCAGTTTAACAATAAGCAGACCTAGCTTACCTGCTTACCGTAGTTAGCCATCTGATTGAGGCTATGTTCCGGCAGGTTTCATCAGTCAGTGAAATGCAAAATATACAGTTTTGTAAACTATAAAAAATGCAATGATTTTCAGGTTTCGTCGCATACATTTTGTTGAAAGCAAAACTTTAAAATTGCTAGGGGGGTGAAATATCAAATAACTGTAATCTAGTTAGGATTTCCCCTTTAATATACAACATAGGATTAGACTGCGTATTAAACATGCTAAAAGTGTTGACTATATTATAATATGCATGGAATAGATCACACTCGTTACAGTGCAAAGTGTGACGTCAGTTCATACTGCTATACTGCTATATTAGTAGGGAAGCCAACCGAGCGTGTGGCAAAGGTCTGATAGTTGATTTCACCTCAGCAAATGTTTTTTTATTAAGAAATCCATTTCTTACAAGTACCGGTTGGGGCGAAAAGTATTTTTTACGGTTTTTCACTTTCCGCGACCAAAAAAAGGCTTCGAATCTTCTTCGATTTTTTTACTGCCACTCATCACAATATATCCCAACTGACCCGAAAATATAAAAAATTACACACAATTAAAACCGTTTTGGTAAACATTAAGCCGCAATTTAGTGACAAATTAATCAATTTTTATGAATAAAATGCTTATTTCACTATTTTCAGGAAAGTTCAAATTATTTTTAATATTACAAAAAACTGCAATAGTGTCTCATTATACATTTAAAAAACTCCCCATGCTATATGGTATTTACTCATAGCAGTCTAGCCGTTTCGACATTGGACTTCTGTGTGGTCTGGTCATTTTTGTGAATTACAGACCTATGCTCATAATCTTAATAGAAATTTGGAATGATGGCATATGTATTTCCCATAAACCACAGGAACACACATACAATATATAACCAGAATGCACTTTATTTAATTAACAAATGTTATGTTGCCATGGTAACTCACAGGCATTTTGAATATTATGGTGATTAGGTAGTCACATTTTCGATAATTTTGTTTAAAAATGGTAAAAAGGAGATTCAGGAGTACATTATTATATCAATTCACATAAAATATATTAAAATACATCACAGACGGTTCGCGCAAGCACTCAATAGGTCTATGCACACAAATTAATAGGGTAAATACATTATTACCATGGGATTTAGTAATGTTTCTAAATTCGCTGAGGAACATAACATATTTCATATTTTCAAATGAATTAAGTTAGGAACGATGTGAAATACCGGAAGCCTCGTATTCATCTGAGCCTGGAGTTCTATTTTTAGTACAGAAATGGTTGTGATATTTATCACCCTTTTATGTTTCAGGTTCCTCTTGCTGTGTTCATAGTTGCGGAAGTCGCAAATCTGGCGAATAGCTAAGCATTATTTTAGTATTGGAACATTTTCCAACATCTATACAAATATTATGAATTAACTGCTTCACGTGTAGTAACAGGTTCATTGAGATGTATGTATCATCACATGTTATTACCATATTGCATTCAGGTTGCAGATTGATCACATATTGCATTTTGAACTTGAATAGGAATGATGATTATACACTTCTACAAATAAAATTGTGTTCAGAGAAGTAGTCCGTACACCACTTTGTCAACATATAGAAGCTGATACAAGATTAATTTGGCATGCCATGCACATCTCAGAGCTGCAACGTGAATGCAATAATGGTAATAAGATGTGATGATACAGACATTTTACTGAACCTGTTACTACATGTGAAACAGCTAAATCTAAATATTTGAATGGATGTTAGAAAATGTTCCAATACTACGAGGAGGTTCATTACCGTATCTCAACCAATGTAACCAGACGTAATATGTAATATGTAACCGATCACATTTTACGGCGCCGTATAATGGTCATATATAATACGGTCACAACGTCAACGTATAATGTAACCAGGAAAAAAGGTACCATACGACCGTACAATGTAACCAGTACCGTATAATGTAACCGGAATAGTTGTCCAAAACGTATATATTTTGGAGATTCTACTCCGGGAAGTTTTATTATAACTAGTATGTTTAAATTAAACTGAGTGAGTGGCTATGTCTTCAAGCGGCGGCTGTTCGTTCCTTTTCCCTTATACGCTCGTGCTTTCACTCGTTCGTTCGTTCGTCCGTCCGTCCATCCATCCGTCCATAATCAAGCGATGCACTTAGATATTTAAATTGTTATCAATATTCCCATGCTGCGCTGCATTATAAGCCAATGCCGGGTTAATGTAACGTAGCACAAATAATTTGGCTTAATGTTTCATGTTTACTGGGAGGGGCAATAGTGGAGCGTAGGTTCCCACGGATGGTCAGCGAAAATGAAACGTCGGTCTTATTCTAAACTAAACATAACTAATTACGGCTTCTTTTTTCTGAGGGTTAAAAAATGTTTAAAAAATTATTGTTTGAACTTCCTATTTAAATTAATGAATGACCTTATTCATCAGCTAAAGTCGCTCTACGTTGCCATGCAAAGAAACAGGCAGTTGTCGGCTTACTTTATACAGGGAAGTGATCATTATTACCTCTCAAGATTTGCAAGCAGTACGGTGCTTGTGTGACAAATGGGTTTTTTTAGGCCACCTTTGTGCACATATAGGCCAAATCGGGCCAGGAGAACCTCCTGAGGATGGAGAGATGAATGAGATGACACTGCCCTCCAGACACATGATTCGAAATTCATGCCCTGGTGGTCTGAGGCAGGGCACTATACCTCTTGGTCACAGAGGTTTCCCACAATATTAATTTCAATATTCGCCGTGACGAATGACAACCGATATGTAGGCTATATACCAACCAATAATGCCATTAAATAGTTGTTTTTAGCTACGTGGAAAAATGTGAGCTAACAGATGTATTCACAAACCTGATATGGTGATTTTGTGAAAACAATCAGTTCAAATTATAACAAAAAAAATAACATTTAAATCAATGTGAATATAAATCATTGTTGACATTCTACTAAAATCAGTGACCAATCAATCGATCAGATCATGTTTCCTAAATATATAATAACAGAAATAACCTTTCAATATTTCAATGTGGGCAAATGCGTTCAGATTCTAAATGAAGCACCGATTTTGACGTATAAGGAATTTGTCATTCATCTGAAGCTCCAATTTGCGTCATCAATGCCAGTTTCAAATGAATGAAAAATGTTAAAAGACAATGCAACACTTACATGTAAACAGTTAAACGTTTAACTTTAGTTATTGAGATAGATAGAGCTCTTTTATGAACTCTCCCGTCTCCTTCGCTATTCATCACGACAGTAAAAATGTTATTTTTTATCTTCTTTTTCGTTATTAAAATATGTTGTAGTATCGACCTGTATCTGTACCACCCCTTCCGCCCCAAATGAACATTTAACAGCAGGCACTTTTATTTCAAAAAATGATTATACCCAATCTATGCCAGTTTATATTTTATCGACATGTAGGAAGTCATTCTTTGATTGCAGATGGACCAAGCAAACAGAATGACATGAACAAACAAAACAGGGAATACCAACAAACATAGGCCGAATGATAACGATCCAACGGGCAAACGCTTATTGAACCAACGATTAAAAGAACGAACGAACGAACGAACGAGCGAACAAACAAATAGACGCACGGATGAGCAAGTAAGCGTATCGAACAGACTCTGTCAGGAGAACATGAGGATGGTGACATAAATAAGATGAAATATATTGTTTCTTTGAAACCTGCATGTCAGAGCGCGAGACGAAACCCGCAATCTCCGACTTTCTAGGCAGGCACCTTTAACCACTGCACTGAAGTGCAAAGTTGAGTTTGAATGACACAAAATCTGAAATCCGAAGTATGTAGCTCCAACATTTTATGCTGTAACTTCGTTAACATCTGGTTTGTTTCACATAATTAAATTAAATACACGTAATTAAAAAACGACAAATATAAATTTACACCGCTTTATATATATATATATACATGGTCTCACCACACCAAATAAACCGAAATCACAGCAGTTGTCTACTGATGATGGAAATATTTTTAATGCGGCTGCTCCAACTTCTGCTGAATTAAAAACAAATGCAAATGTGTTATAATTTTGTTGATATTTAATAACTACATGGTGTCTCCTTGATGCGCCGGATATCATATATATCTATTTCGTGATAGTCTGGCAGGGACACAGTGGGTTAAAAGGATACATGTGTTTGGTCTGTGAAAGATGGTATGAATTTTAGCGTAATTTTAGCTGTGATAACATTTTTACACGTTAGGGGGTGTAGCTCAAAATCTGTCTGGGTAGCAAACCCATATCGGACCTGTTTTTGCATAGCCCAGGCTTTATCATGATATATACGGCACTACATAGTTGGGAGGGCAGAAAGTAGTAAACTAAACTGTGTAATTCAGGCAGTTTACATGCATTTGAATGGGACTGGCATTTGGGGTGGTAGCATAATTATGATAATTTGATTCCAGCAATTCGGTATCAGAAAATAACTAAAGGAAGACATGTCGACTCAAGTCTCGTATTCTACCCCTAAATTAAATGACAACTGAATGACGGTGGTGATTGGCCGATCTCGTAATTAGACAGGTTGAGCCACTCTTTAGCTGGTCGGAGGTAGGATAAACGACTTGGACCGACATGTCTCTTTTAAAGGTGATCTATCACCCCTTATATGGTATGAATAAATATGTTCTTATATGTGGTGATTGGCTATCATGGGACCCTCTCAGAGGGTCACATGATAGCAATATATGGGGTGATTGGCTATCATTTGACCCTCTCAGAGGGTCACATGGTAGCCAATCACCCCATATAAGGAAACACTTGTGCTTTGATTTATTTGTCACAAAATTATTCATACTATACAAGGGGTGATAGATCACCTTTAGGTGATAGATCACCTTTAGTACTTAGGCTTCCGCGAGCCTCGACGTGACAGGCGCTGCGCTAAACCACTACACGAGGACCCCGTCCTGATTTGATGCGGTCGAAGGATTAACCCTTTAACCACCGGTGCCGCATATATTCGGGTTTCATTTTTTTATTAGCACATCAAGTACCACATTTTAAACATGTTTATGATAAAATGTGACAACAATCAGCAAGATTTGAAAAGAGTTGACCTCCATTTTGTCAAATCTAAATAATTTTCACTCACTTGAAGTTGTGGATCGCGTCAGCGAGACACAAATTCAAGTGGGTGAAAATTCAGATTGAATAATTTGGCGGTTAAAGGGTTAAAGTATTACAATGAAAATATTTACCCCATCAATTAGTTTTAAAAAGTGCACTTTTATATCAAGATTATTTTCCCTTGGGTAAATTACGGGCAATAAAAGGAGCGGTTACATACGTCAGTGCTGGTTACAAATCACGTTTTTTCCCTGTGACCGCAAAATGTAACCAGACGTATTATGTAACCGGTTACATTATACGTCTGGTGACATTATACGGTTCTACAAATGTATGTGGGCTATTTATGCAGTATAATTTAATTTTATTTGAGTGAATGTTATATTTGCTGCAATAAAAAATCTAGAAGTACATATATGGAAAAACAGATTTTGTTCTCCATTCACCATGTTCATTGAATGTTATTATTTCTAAAATAGCTGCGGTGAGAGATATTACAAGATATAATGTCGCTAATTGTATGGAATGTTTTATTGAAAGCGATTGGAGAAATTTTGATAAAATAAACAAAAATATATTAAGTTTGAAGGTTACTATTTCCTAAGTTAAGGGAATATCATAATATTCAGTCAGTTTTATTATATTTAGGTATATTTTGTATATGATGGTTTTTTTCTTGTAAACATATAACATCAGAAGTCAATTATAGAATATAATGAAG
>OZ024904.1:48150991-48278491 GCA_964017125.1 Flabesymbios commensalis
TACTATTTGTCTGTTTTCAGTGTCTATGAGGCGCTCAACTCTGTTCCCATTGATCAGTCTGCTCATCCTGTTGATTGGATCGTGTGCTTCCTTGGTCACTGCAACCACAAGCGGAGGCCCTAGGGTAGTGGTTAGCACCGCTGCCTTTCACGCCAGAGTTTGGGGTTCGGTTCCCGGTCGCGGCGGTTTGAAATAAACAAAAAATGTTTCTTCCCCATCCACGTGTGAAAGTCAGTATTGTGGGGAGCCTCTGTGACCGAGAGGTAGCGTGCTCGGCCTCAGACCGCCAGGGCTCGAATTTCGAATCCTGTGTCTGGAGGACAGTGTCATCTCAATCATCTCACCATCCTCAGGAGGCTCTCCTGGCCCAGTTTAGCCTATATGTGCACAAAGGTGGCCTAAAGCCCAATTCATTTCATTTAATTTCACATTATCATTTTGACGTGAACTTCAGTATATTATATACACGTATCACGTACTTCTTTATGTGTCGCAGTGTGTGCTCATAAAACACACGTCGAGCTGTGAAGTGTCTCAACATGTTGTATCAGCAAGATGAGAGCCACCACGATGTTATGTTAGTTCCATAAGGTACATGTCTTCTGAGCTTTTCCAGTTTCCGCTTTTTAAATTCCTATGGTTTGACCATTTAGGTATTACATGTAATTTACCAGTGATGACCCCACTGCTCAAATGACATTGGAGGAGTTCATGTTCTCTACCAATGCTAATGATGCTAAACAATCGCTTGTAAGCGAGCGAACATGTGAACTGATGACGAAGGATAGCTTTGCTCGCTGCCTCGAATACTTCTATCATTGACACGAAAAATCCTGAACATTGCGTAAATTAGTTCTCGTTGAAAACAAATCGGGGTCGCTTGTAATGAATCTCTATGAAGTAGGTGGTTTAGATGGTCACATAGTTGGTCAGCTGGATTTTCTTTAATTGTTATTATCTTCTCGGTAGTAATCAGGGGCGTATCCGGTAAATAATTTTATAGGGTTGCAATAATACTGGATTAGTAGGACAACAGCATGCGAACCGAGCAACCAGATGTGTTCCAGGACACGCTCCAATGAACATTTCGTAAAGTTCGAGACTCTAGATGATTTTGGTTTAGAGATGTTGCCATGCTAATAGGTGTTTTTAAACAACAAGTACGGTATGACCGGGTTATGTGGCACGAGTGACCATGGATCCGCCCCGTGGTGATTGGAGTTGACGTTTCATTTAGGTATGTCTTCTCCACAATAGAGTACATCAGCCACAACCATTTAAACAAATTGCCTATCATGACGTCATTTTATGGAATCTCCCTGGTACATATACCCCCCAAGATTCTTGCATGTGATCCAGGGACAACCACCTCAAATATATTGCCCCAAATAATATATAGATACCTTGATAGGCCCTATAGCAACAAAACGTTGCCTTGGCATTTATCGTTTCTTTTGCACGATTGCCTTAGCTAGTAGGCTAATGGCTCAATCTAAAACAGGATCTCTCTGAACTGCTCCCTTGTCTACCGAAAATATAGATGCAAACGTTCTGAATCCAATTTCAATTCTTGCACTACATTAGACCTAATAAACGCCATATGTTTTTCTTTGTTTGATTATCTCATGGATTCACCACCTGTGCGTTCAACGTTTTTCATGTATGGGTAGGCCATGCGCACAGTCTGCTAAGTGTAATCGTCATTCTTAATTTCGCTCATCAAACGCTTATGTATAGATAAATAAGGTGGCATTTCCCTGTGTGTAAAAAAGCCACAGGAGATCCGCACTAGTTGGCTCCTTCAGCGAAAATAACTTTGACGCATCACGCATCACATCTTGATGTACATGTGGAGTCGTGCAATACGCATCACGCATCACGCTTTACGCATCACGCTTCACGCATATCACGCGTATGTGGAGTCGTAGCACCCATGTAGCGATTTGAATTATACTGTCTCTGGTGTAGATGTTTTCTTTTGAGCCTGAAATTAGTACACAGCATTGATCATTTAGTGTGACAGTCCTGTTACTGTAATATGTACAATTGATGCAGTTAAAAAATGAAGATAACTGTAATTGAAGTCCTACGCAAGCATAATTATATGTATTTTCATGACGCTGAACCAGATTGAATTTAGTAATATTGCATGATAATAACTATTCAACCACTATCCTCTAATTTTCAATATGGACCCTCAAATTGGCCAAACGCGATGCGTTAGCTGTGACACCTGACTAAATGTATCACACTGTCCCACGCAGCTTAGCAGAGCAATATCGCGGTGATCACATTCAATGCAATCTCCCATTACTCACATTCCCTTTCGCTCAGTAGCCTACACGCCACACAGCCACGACTCATTCCACGGTGACGGTAAGATGTGGATATAATTAATTTGGTGTGGTAGGTGATGAAATGGCACCATCCTCAAGAGATGGCATTGCTGAGGCAATGTAAGTGACGTGAGAAATGTCATCCTACATAGAACCACATGTTCGCCAACGTTCTATACCACAGGGCCACCGGTACATATCGTAACTCTTCTCAGGTTGATTCGTCTAGCAGCATTACCGGATAATTATGCTAATCATGATACACCCCTCAGGAATAGGACTGTTCTACTAAGATTGATGTCTCCTTACGTAAGCCATTGTTTCCTACCTTTTGTTACTCAATTATAAATCAAATGGTATTGTCAAATTATAGTTCTATGTTCTCGTGTCCTGTTGTTTTCTCATATTTTCTACCTATTGTATATTATCACGCCGAATTGAAATGGATTTCTCTACATTGCTTTGCAAAAAAATATATTTGCGGAAAAAGAGAGAAATAGAAGGCTAGTTAATTTCCGGCACTGCCACCAGGTACATGCGGGTTGTAAGTGTACATATGCGAGTACCATCACGGAAGGTATATATAATAATAATAATAATAATAATAATAATAATAAAATATATTTATTCAGGGTAAAACTGATTAGCAGAAGGTGCTATTTTACATAGTTGCCCTGATGTACCTCAAAGACAAGGTAATATTGACGTTACTATAAAATACAAATATAACATATACATATAGACATCATGCATTTAACAATATTAATCAAAACAAACTATTTTAACTCTGCTGCAGTAAAAATGTTTTTAAAAGCCTCTTGAATGAGTGTATGAAGTTACAATTTCGTATATGAATAGGAAGATTATTCCATATCATAGGCCCATTAACTTGTAATGCACTCTTAAATGAAGATCTGTTGATTTTAGGCACATATATATATATATATATATATATATATATAATAAACTAGTCAGTCAGTCAGTCAGAGAATGCAAACCTCCGCCGAAATGCATGATCTTAATGATCGCAATAGCTGTAGTAGTATTATCGAAGGGTGTAGAGCAATGTTTTAGTAGTAGTGCATTCTTTCTTAAAGTGGGCAGTGAAACTTCATTGGAGATGTTCAATTATCACGTCATTGATTCTATTCCATTCTTATAGAAAGGTTTTGTAATATTCAGCCTATGACGGCATAAAGTTGTCTATAATATATAGGTAGATCAAACTAGTACTTTACTACCAATCCATGTGATCCGGATTTTGTATCCAGATCGAAATCCGGACCATCCGCATAATGTAATGTATTGTTCCTGTGCCTACAACACACCTCTGGTGAATCTCTGGTGAAAGTTTAATGGAAATCCGTTCATTACTTTTTAAGTAATCAGGCGGACAGACAGACTGACCAACCAACATGACCCAAAACATAACCTGCGTGGCGGAGATGATAAATACATAGTATGTCGTAAAAGACACACGGTCATAATCGTGATAATATATTATACGTATTTTTAATTTTATATTTGCCTGATTAATAAAAATTATATTTATTCATTCTTTGTAGCATTATTGCCTACCTGAACAAAATTGTATGGTAACCGTAAATAAAAAAGAAAGGTTTAATTTGTACCTGTGATGAAATTAAACGACTTTCAAGGATAGTTTAGTAGTTTCAAATACCTTAGATCCTACAAAGCACCAAACAACAAGTCGTAATAACAAGATAGAAATATATAACTACATTGACCGTTTGGCTAAAAAACTTCTGCTCGATATAAAACTTGTGTGTATATCGTTCTTTGTGGAGAAAGCTCTAACAAAAGCAGTTCACAGGCTGGACAAGGCAAATTGGCAGAAATCCCACAAGGAACTAAAGTCACCCGAGGAAATAGAAAAAGCTTTTGAACTGCTTGAAACCTCCATAATTTGTGCCCTACACAGGAGTTGTCAATCTGTGAAACACAAAGTACAGGATTTCTTTATCTCTGAAAAAACGTCTGAGCTGATAAGAGAAAAAAGAAAAGCTAGAAGGCTAGCTATGAGATTCAGTGACGAGCCCGTGAACATGACTATGTACAAGAGCCTCGCCAACGAGGTCAAGGAATCTTTAAAAACGCACAAGGAAAGGGCTTAGCAAGAACAGATTGATAAACTTGACGGAGCCAGGAATGGAACCGAGTTCTGGAACTCGTTCTTCCGGCTATTCGGGGGCAAATCTAGAGGAACGAGAGAAACTCCTCTCATGAGAAGCGATGATACTCACACTGAAAATGACAAAAGAGAGAGCTGACACGTTCGCAGCCTCGCTTGAAAAAGTACACAATGTCAACCAGGGGACCATCTTTGAAGATGAATTCAAAGTGGAGGTAGAAAGCACTATTAAAGAGCACGGAATGCTCTTCAAGCCACTAGTAAGCCACGTTCCCGAAGAGGACGACCACCACGAGACGCTAGCCCCAATAACATCAGAGGAAATCAAGGCTGATCTGAAAAAGTGCAAATCTAGCTCGGCCCCTGGTATCAGATACGATGTACTTTATCAAGCAAATGACAAGGTTTATGAGGCTCTGGCCAAAATCTGTGATGCATGTATGGCTACAGGATACTATCCTAAGCTATGGAAAAAGGTTGAAGGTATCATGATACCTAAGCTAGGCAAAGACGAAAAAAAATCAGGGAACTATAGACCTATCAGCCTGCTGAGCTGCATGGGCAAACTCTTTGAAAAAAACGCTAGCTGGTAGAATAAGGAACTTTCTTGAGAAAGAAAAAATATTTAATAAATGGCAGAATGCCATGGAACATGTGTTCAGACTGGTAAATGAAACTCAGCTGGGATTCACTAAGAAATGGAAAGGTGGAGCAATCATTATTGATGTTGAGAAAGCATTTGACTCGGTGTGGCATGATGGGCTAAGATACAAGCTGATGAACGGCTTGAGCTTACCTAGGAAGATGGTCAGGTTGATATCATATTTCCTAAGTGACAGAACGATCAAAGTTAATTGCTGTAACAACTGCTCAGAGGAGGTGACCCTCAATACGGGTACACCTCAGGGCTCGGTCCTAAGCCCTCTTCATTTCATTATCTATGTGGATGATATCCCAGAAATGAGTTTACTCAAGGTCAGGCTCTCCAAGTTTGCAGATAACATATGAATCTGGAAACATGCAGCCAATGCCAAATGGATCAAGATAAAGCTATCAAAAGTTAAAACTCAATGAAGCATGGTGCTCCAAATGGCGGATAAAACTGAACGCTGGAAAAACTGGGTCTCAAACCAGAATTTATTGATCTGGAGCTGTTTGGTGAGCCTATTATTCAAACTCACACAGCCAGACTGCTGGGAATCATATTTGATCGAAGGCTAAGCTTCAATGACCATATGAAAGACTTAATGGCAAAGGTCTACAGGCGACTGAACCTGTTGAAGTTGCTCAAAGGGACAAACTGGGGCGCCAGACCATATACCACCATAAAAGCCTACAAGTGCTTTACACGCGCTGTCCTAGAATATGGTGCACTGATGACTAGAGCTTTAACGGGAACACAAGTGAAAAATATGCAGATCTTTCAAAATAAGTGCCTGAGACTAGCACTTGGTATAACCTAATATATATATAACAAGAAGGATAGATCTGCATGATCTCACTAATGTCCATATGATCAAAACTAGGGTGACGGCACTGGCGGTTAAAACATTTAGATCACTTGAAAACACACAGTGTTTTAAGGAACTGATGTCGAACCATGAGATCGTTCAAAAACGATCAGGCTTCAATACAATTCTGGATCAATTGTTGGTTGCAATCTAGGCCGATGCTTAAACACGGTTGACGGATAACGGTTGAGCTCCTGTTCCCACAGAGAATAGGGGCTCTGGGGGAGCCGTTCTGTGTGACATTCAAAAAGCAGTGAGCTCTCTATCATACCACTGCATGAGACAAAAACACGGTTGACGGATATCGGTTGAACTCCTGAACTCCTGTTCCCACAGAGAACAGGGGCTCTGAAAGGAGCCGTTTTGTGTGAGCTCTTTATCATTGCACTGTAGGAGGCGGAGTCTGGCCTTAAGCAATGAGCCCATTATCATTACATTGCTAGCTTGGGGATAGCAGGGCGGACACGGATGGCTGGCTAAAGATGACGGTTCAATGATGGTGGTTTCAAACACACTGCTCAGAAAGCAGAGCACACGTCAAAGGGGTCAGTCCTTGCCCTTTCCTCTGGTGGCTGGTCGCTCAAACGGTTGTTTCTATATGGTTCAGCAGCCCTGGTTCCTTGTCTCCCGGACTTACTTGCTAATGCTTTGTACACTCACCTACCTCACCAGGTGAAAAAAGAGAGGCACTATAAGGTTTATACCAGAACTAGTGCATAATCTCGCGTCAGCCCTCGAGCTGCGCGCTCCTCTGATGATCTTTTAATTGTGATATTAACCAAGTATAATTGGCCCAGTTAATTCTCGACCCCTAATATTTTGTTGATTTTGCCCATGATGTACTTACGGTAGTTTGTATCAGGACGGTAGAATAAACGGTAAAAAATATTACGTTTCAGAATAAATAAGCCCTATTGAAATAATCAAATGTGGATGAATGAAATTTCATTCATTGGTTAAATAAAAAGCAAAAATTCGCAGCCAAAGTATCTGAATTGAAAAATACAGCATAATCCAAGTTAGACTGGCTACATATGGCGCCACGTAGTGTACCGGCCAAAGCTCAAAACTGTTCGGGTACCCCTCCCCACCGTAGAACAAAGCAAAACCATTTTTTCCTTGAAATATATATATGTTATGTTGGAAATGGATGGTTGTCACATTTTAATTTGGTGGCAGGGGTATTCTACAGACAGATTTCCCAGATGACCCCCGATTTTTACCGGCGGATTTAGCGCCCTTATCCCATCATGATATTTTACATTCTGACAAGGCTTGTGTAGGTTAAAAATCACCTAGAAGTATCTATAATAGGTTCCCACTTCTAGCCCAAGCAATCTTGTGTCAGAACAAGCCAAATTATGTGACACAAAGTGAAATAAAGGCTAAATTCCATGATTTTTTCAAAGATTTTGTGCGATTTATGATATAATTTTTCGCTATTTATTAATAAACATGATATATCAAGATTACAGAAAAGAAAACAAAAATGAAAATCCAGTAATTTTAGCAAAGTTATAACCGTTTTCCTCCCCCTACTCCCAAAGACGACCAAACAATGTAAAGCAATATTATGATGTGGGCTTAATTTATACTGTTTTCGCTACCATTCCCGTGGAAGTGTCAACATTAATCATTATTAAAACATTAATTTAATTTTATGTGATAAATAGTACAGGTATTGAATATTTTCTATTTGATTTGCTATCAATGACCACGTAGTTAATAGCTAAAAAGCAGGGGAGAGCTCACACTAATCAGTACAGACGCTGGAAAGTCCACGAGATCAAAAGTAATTAAAGCTGCGGAAAAGAGGCAGGACGAAGTCATTCGACTACGGATGCTGTGCCACCCTGACCTTCTTGTCTTTGATAACAATAATAACCACACATGCCACTCGCATTACAGGAATGTTGAAGCTTCGGTTAACACAATGCAGGAACAACCACTGTCAACGCATGACAAAGCTTTCCACAAGCTTGTACATGCAATAGAACAGACTTTGCAGCTTACACAAAGCCTTAAAGGCCAAGGTAAACTGTCATTATGTTTCATTTAACGCTCAGGTTACTTCGACCTGCTGTGTTTCAGTTCAATCACGGTGGGAGATGCCCTGAAGAAAGCAGCGAACCTGCATGCCGGGCTGAGAGACCAAAATGAACCAGACCTTGCGGAGCTAATTAACACCCCGCTAATGCCAATGTAGATGGATAAAGGCCTGGTATTGCATAGGGCTGCTGGAATATTGAGAAAGAGCACAGCAGACATTATAGATTCTCCCGATACCTACATATCTGCTGCAAAGATTGAAGTGGGTCACTGTAGGAGTGAGGTTCCAGATGCCCTGTATGACTTCATTGTCAGGAGCACAAGTGCTAGGGACTACCAGAATGTCACCACAACCAGTGAAGCAGACGTGCCTGATCTCCGAGTTCTAGAAATATGCTATAACATTATTGCTCTGTGCCAAAACGGCCCTACTCTAACGCTGTGGCTTGCCTTGCAGGTTCACCACAATGTTGGCAGCATGCATATGATGCATCCGTTGCCAAAGACCATATCTCACAGGCAGGCTGGAGATGTCTATGTACCACGAGGTATACAGAGTGTGGACACTGTGGGGCAAGCCAGAGTACCTCATGGCATTTATTGCCGGTATTGGCAAGCTATTTGGGGAAGGTGGCCTCCTGTAGCTTCTTACAACAACATATGTGTATGCTGATGCCACTGCTCGTCAGATGTTTCAAGGCAAGCAGTTGAACAGGGTTGTCAGGGGAATCAAGCTGGTGCTTGAAGTCTTGTCCCATGACACAGATCACGCTACCACAGACTTGCAACACACCTTCCGGGCCAAGGACAAGAACTCTTCCAGATACGATCGACAGCCTGGATACGTCTGATCGACAGAGGCACTTAGGCAGCTCCAGGCAATGGCCAGATCCCAGTCGGCGACATTCAAATTCTGGGACAACTTCATGGACTCGGCACACATCATGCTCAGACTACTCAGGGCAGAACGTGATGCTGACTTAGACCTGCACCCGGATGCTGTCAAATACCCCCCTGTGTACGTGGCTGAGATGATACAGGTGGAGATTCAAAAGCTCGATGGCTACAAGCAGCTTCAAAGTGAAGCCTTTGTGGTTCGTCGATCACCAAAGCGCCAGTTCAACTGTGTTCCCACTGACCAGGCTCTGGAACAGACAGTCAACCGTGAGGCCAAAAGCCATGGGGGTATCATTGGCTTTACACTGCGAAAAGGAGCACTACTGCGATGGCTTCTCACCAGCCATGTCACTGGTTTCTATGCAGATGCAATGGGGATTATGTGCACCACAACATCTAGACCAGACATCCACGAAGAGCTTGGCAGTTCGAGGATGAAAAGGGATGCCTCAGATGTGGGTAAGATCATCGATGCCTTGGAGGGTCAGTACCAAAATCCATTTGACTTGGAGACTGTGCCCACTTCTGTGATCAACTTTGTAGCTGGACAGGTTGCAACACAAGAAGTGGAGGAATCACAATTAAGACATTTGCGGTCATGCAGAAACCGCTACTGACAGATAAGCAGAATAAGCTGATGTGCAGCACTGAGGTCTTGTTTCGACGTCTGCTGTCAGTCTCAAATACGACATTGATCTCCAGAAAGTGCTGGAACATGAACTGACTGCTGTACCCCCCGAAATTTTCAACGACGATGGCACAATGCGAAATATGAATACGTCTGACATGGCGAAGAAACTAATAATAATAATAATAATAGTTTATTGGACGTACTCTTGGTACATAGCATATACAAGCAAAAAAAAAAAATATATATTATCACAGCAAACAAAATTCAAAATGTCCTTAAACTGTGTGCTATTGAAAAAACTGTGAGTGCATATCAATTAAAATATTGTTAATAAATATCGCCTTCTGTTTGTTGGCTAAAGTGTCCTTGGCCCGGTAATGAGAATATACCACCTGCTTCACACATTGTGGTGAAAGGTGAGGCAGGTCTGACTTACCAACCCTATACAACTGTTATACCCTATATAACTGTTTGACACAGGCGAACCACTATCGTTTGCTGCCAGTCGGCCACATAAAGACATTACATTATTTTTATTTTTATACATACAGTTGAAAAACTTAATGATACGTAAATTTATCTGACCGTCCACAGGCAAATCATTAATTATAAGGTGCAATAAACATGAATGAGTACGATAAGGCAATTTAAACATTCTACGAATGGCTTTACGCCAACTCACTAAAAAATTGTTGATGAATTTGGGGGATGCATCCCATAACTGACAGCCATATAATGACATACATATTGATATAAATATTTTATATAAACAATTGGTGCTAACATTATGAAAGGGAGATAAAAGTACATTTGTAAATGTTTTCCTATTCAAATCTGCAATACTGGCCTCTACACGTTTAGTTGAAATATTACGCCCTATAACATTACCCAAGTGAATGCTACTATCTGAAGAGGCTATCTGATTCATAAAATTGATATTTTTGCTAACGTTATCACCAACATGTGGAAATACAATATAGTTACTTTTATTGGCATTGAAAGTTAATGAATACTCTTCGAAAAACAACTCACACTCTTTTAAGAGTCAGTGTGTGCTGAAGTTCATAACCTATCGAAGGTCTTGAACCAATCAGACAACATTGGCTATGTGATTGTTGGAGTGGCAATGCTACAATCACTGAACGAATCCTACTTCAAGACATTTGATGATCTGTCGCAACAAGTTCTGAAGAAAATCCTGAGAATGCTTGAACAGGAAGACCTAGGAACCGATGTTGTCACAGTCGTGTTTGACAGGTATGACAAAGATGACTCAATAAAGCAGATGGAACGTCCACGTCGGGGTGCTGGAGAGACCACACCCAGTCATCAAATTACCGGTCTCCGTGAAGTGCCAAATCATCAACTCTTCCTAAAAGGCTCAGCAAACAAGGCCGCCCTATCTCCATTTGTGTGCGAAACAATTGCTGTCAGTGCACCAGCTCGACTGAAATAGAACAACACCATCATACTCGCTGGATGATTTGCCAGTGGTGAGACCGTCAAGTTGGTCACTAACTCTGGGGTAGTGTCCTCCATGTCATTGACCTGGCAACCACCCACACTAGGGTCATCGTCCGCTGTGATGATACAGACGTCCTGGTGATTCTGCTCTATTACTAAAACAGACGGCTTCTGGCTGATGAAGTCTACATGTATGCTGGTCACGCTGGGGAAATTGTCACTCGGGAGTGATACATTCCCATCCACACAATCGCTGGAAAGCTTGGCAACAGGGTAAGTTCATGTCTCCCTGCTGCCCATGCAACTGGGTGTGATACCTCCAGCACGTTTTTCAAGATTGGCAAGCGTAGGCCTACAGCCTTCGGAAAGTTGGTAGAGCACATCGACTCCGTCCAACAGCTATCTGAGTTTGGTGGATCGTCTTCACTGAGCATCTCACTGGACATTGCTTGGAGATAATTATGTACTGCTGTTGTATGGTAAGAGGAGCAAGAACTGCAACACGCCTGATGAGCTGAGGTATGCACTGGATTCACCAACCGACAAACAAGCAGCCTTGCTGCCACCAACAGAGGACACCTTCAAGCAGCATGTCATGAGGGAACTGTTCCAGGCAATGATATGGCTTCAAAACCATGTTGCAAAGCCAGAGGTAAAGGGCCCTGTAGCCCATGGATGGGCCAGAGGAGGAGATGGATCCCTGGAGCACAACCTCAATGAGAAACAATGTGCTCCACTTGAAGTCAGAGACATCACCCATCTCTACTACAATGACAAGGATTGCAAGGTGTCGGGTAAATGTCCTTGCCTCCTGGCCAGACTACCTTGCATTGAGTCATGCGCCTGCAGCAGCACAGACTGTCCAAACAGTTTCACAGCACAGCACAGTGAATCTGATGATGATGTCAGTGACAATGAGGACTAAACCAGGAAGCAGCCATGTATCCAAGTAAACAAGTGTAATGAATGTTATCATGACTGTTACCGACGTACTCACCATAGATATTGATGTTGTTTAGCCCAACCGCTGACGATGTTTTAGAAAAAGCCATTTAGTAAGAAACATAGTAAATAAGCAAATCATTGACAATATGACACTCACAACAACAACTGTCATACAAAGTGAGAAACTGTTCAACACACCGTTAAAATCAAAATGATGGAAATTTCTGTATTTTGAGATATTTCCAGTGTTGGGAAATAAAACTGTCATAACTTTGCTAAACATTGATGCATTTTCATTTGGTTTATCCCATTGTAATCTAGATAAATCGTGTTTATTAATTTCAATAGTGTGGAGTCCACAGTGGTCACCCCAACAACGAGTTTCCCAATTATATTTCACAAATCGCACACAAATGATAAAAAATCATGGAATTTAGCCTTTATTTCACTTTGTGTCACATAATTTGGCTTGTTCTGAGACTAAGAATACTTGAGCTAGAGGTGGGAACTTATTAGAGATACTTCTAGGTAGTTTTTAACCTACCCAGTCTTGCCAGAATGTAAAATATCACAATAAGAAAAACGCGCTATATCCGCCGGTGAAAATCAAGGGTCATCTGGGAAACATGTTGTAGAATACCCCTGCCACCAAATTAAAATGTGACAACCATCCATTTCCAACATTACATATATATATCTTCAAGAAAAAAAAAGGTTTTGCTTTGTTCTACGGTGGGGAGGGGAAAACACGACAAAGCCTACGTTCATGCTCATGGTGGGCATATTCAACAAAATGCACACATATTTATAATTATATATGTAACAGTATTATTCATATCCCTCTTTAACTTTGTGCCTTCGGGTGTTGTACAGGCCTTGTTTTTATAGGTCAGACACCGTAGTATAGCGTGATGTGCCCAGTGCGTCAGATAGCCACAAAACAAACTGAAGACAGCGGTACAATGCTGGGCCAATGTCAGAGTTGCTGGTCCATCGTTACTTTCACGCTGGGCAGAGGTCTCGTTCTGTGGCTCCCCAGGCCACACAGGCCGTCTCTCATTTCACACTTCAACAATGTCAGCAGCGCGAGAGATCCATTAACGTTATTTCCTTTAGAGGAGGTTGATTAATTTAACACACTTAAATGTCAGCAATATTTTTTCGTCCAACGTCTAATGTGAACATGAGGTGATTTAACTCGAATTATTTGACCCCTGAATTGATAAATATTTCTTTATTGTGACTGTTTGTAATTTTGAATTAGCCTGGCCCAGCTTAGCCTACATGAACAAAGGTGGCCTAAAACCCTTAACATTTAATTTTATTTTTAAACAGACGAATAATGCTGGAACCACTATGTTATATCTAAGAGGTTTTCAAAGGGGGGGGTGAGAAAAATTTGAAAAAATATGCTTTTACCCAGCAGCAAAAAACGTTATTTTTTTCAAATTATACTCGCAGATAATCATTTATTTCTATATACAGTAGGCTACATGTTATCAAACGCTGTCTTTTTTTTTGTGTAAACTATAATAACTGTCATGAGCGAAGTATCACAATAAATTATGCTGAGAAATGCTGCTGTTTTTCTAAATGTCATAATGAGGAAAGCGCTATAGTATACGCATATTATTCACCTTTCTGGATGACAGAGCATGTCGGATGCTGTGTCAACTGGGCTGGGCTGGGCCGGGCTGTGTCAACTTGTCTTTGAGCAGCTTTTTCGCCAATCACACTGCGTCACAGGCGAAAATTAGCTAGCACTGAAGCAGTATTGACTGACTCCCTTCCAGTGACAAATCACATTCAGCAAGTAATTGTACCAGCAGGGGGTCTACTGATGACTGATTGAAATCAGGTCATGGTACTTTAATGTTTGTGCCGCTTCCCCGATGTTTCACACGAGATAATTTTAATCATAACATGTCTGTGTGGTGTGCAATATCATTGAAAAGCATCAAAGCCAAATAACACATATAGATACTTCTATATTAGTTTAAAATCATATTACATTGTCCCGAATAGCATAATTATTACCTACACGTAAACCGTCTGAATTTTGTTTTTTTGACGAACAAAAAAACAATATTATTTTTTTATTTTTCCTTATTTTCTAATAAAAAAATATTGTATTGAAAGGTACCACTTGGTCAAAATATGTTATTCGCATGTTTCCATTTTCTGGATTTATCTGGTATACTTTAAGTCTGCACGTGAAACAAATAGACCCTGATAATTTGGAATATACATGCACTACGTGATTGACCTAAAATACACCACCCTGACAATTTGGTGAATATTATTATGTAGATACTAAGTGACTGAAGAAAAATAAACCACCCTGTCAATTTGGAGAATATCGTTATGTATACTACTAAGTGACTGAAGAAAAATAAACCATCTTCTCTATTTGAAATATGCATGTACTAAAAGTGACCGAAGAACAATAAACCACCCTGTTAATTTGGCACAATAAACGCTTTTGGATGTAGGCCTACATGGGTTGTATTGAATCCCAGCTGGACAGTCTTCGCGTCTTTCTATATACAGAATTCCAAATACATGGGATGTACAATAATAGGCATATTGTGTCCTATAAAAAGTAGTGAAATCATTTGAAAAAGTAAGACATAGTCCATATTTTTTGTCTCGATATTGCAAGAGAATGCAAAAAGTGACCTAAAATGCATTCGCAGACTCTACACCGTCCACATTCTGAATGTGCCTGTGGTGTCACAGTCAATTCAAAGTCATTCATAGATCAGATCTTAATATGTGTTGAACAATTTTCTGCAGACTGTAATAAAGTGGCAAACTACAACATCTGAGATGACGCAGCAGGGAAAACTGTTCTGTTGTGATATTTCATGCGTTTGGTTTTTGGGGATCAAAGGGTCAAAATACCGATTGGCATATCTGGCAAGTTAAGTTAATAAAAGTCTCAAAATATTTTTACTTCAAAGTGACTACAGCATATTGTATAGTTAAAAAGTCAGACCATTTGACATGTAGTAAATGTACGGGTTGTTGCCAAATGACTAGATAATAATGGTTGCAAAATTTCGTGACAATCGATTGATAATTGAGTGACCATCCTCAGGAGGTTCTCCTGGCCCAGTTTAGCCTATATGTGCACAAAGGTGGCCTAAAGCCCGATTCATTTCATTTCATTTGATAATTGACTGACTGGATACCGAAAAGCTGACTTTAATAATTTATTTTGGACCATCTCCCACCTTCGGACAGACTATAGGAAGGTGTCCGGCGCTCCATATAATTTTGAACTAGCGTATAGTATATTTAGGTTATTTTTACGGGAGGTGGACTTTTTCTAATGCATCACAATTAGTGCGTTATTTATGACAACCACGCACAGTCAACATCAATCACTAAAGTTATTTCAAAAGTTACAAAAATAAATCATGTCACGCGACTATCAACTTGTAACGATGTTTTCGTCTACTTGGCTTGGCTACGAAATAATATTTGTTGTGAAACTCAAGTCGAATATTTCAATTTAATCAGGCATAGATTTATTAATATTACTTACTAATTGGAACTTAAAAAAAAATCAGAAACACATATTTACCTCTTAGTCGGATATATAACCCTTGGCGAAAAGGGACGAATGTACGAACATGGCGTTATGTAAACTTTGTCCAGAACAGGCTAAACTGAGGATAGTGAGGGAAATAAGACAATGTTTTGATGAATTGCTGTTTAATTTCACGTCACTCTATACTTAGACAGAGAAAGGAGTGTAGTGAGAAAAATAGAAACTATTATTGCTAATCGTTTCTATTTTTCTCATAGTAGTGGGAGATACTCTTGATATTGCGTGGCAGTACTGCTGGCGATGCAATGTGTCAAACATAACAGACGTTTGGCACCGTGTGAAGTGCATCCTTTATTTCCTTCACTGTCCATCACAAGGACAGTGACATTCCACGTGATATTAAACGCTGCGACAGCACAGAAACAGCGTATTCTTCTAAATGCGATCCTTCAACTGTGTTCAAGGCATGCATGCAATCTGGACCTGTTTCTCTGAAGATTCAATACGCTAGCTCAATATCGTGACATGCCTACTAACTGTCGACCCAATACATTGTACTTGCTCTAGTGAGTGTTCTTGATTAATAACAGTTGTGCTTTCCTTGCTCTCCAGGGGAAACTGTTCTTCTTTGATACTCACTCGATACAGTTTTTTTCCATTTGCCTACATGCTCATCGTTTATTACAATAATAATGCGAATTGTATTTTTTCATCAATTTTGAAAATTAATGTAGCATGTTTAGTGTAAAATGTATGTGTCTTTCATAATTTTATTATATCGTTATTAGAATGTCATGGTTATTACGACCATTACATGTGACCGCTTATCACAAAACCAGACGGTGCAGCCGCATATTATTGGTATCCCATTCGTCCAGTTTAGCAAGCGTGGGCTCAAAATAGACCTGAAGCTATATTAAAATACTTCTTCCATGAAAATAAACTGATTGGAGTGCAATTAGAGAAGCCATTTCGAAACCATCGAATATCTTATAGCTGATATAAAGCTAAAACGATTGACAATTGCAAATGTTTAGGGTCTTATTTCATTTTAAAATAACAAATGGCGGCCACCTGGTGTAAATTTCAAGTGGCTCCAAATCCCAAAAGATAGTCAACATAATAACATATCATTGTGCTAAGTTTGGGACTTTCTCCAACTAATGAACACTTGTTTCTTAAAACTCTTGCTATGAGGCTGCACTAAGTTAGAAGTTGTCAATTATTGTAGATGTGCGTTTTAAATAATAAGCTTATAAGTACAAAGCTCTAAACATATCATATCTTAAGATTCAACAAACAATAGTGTCAAGGCAAAAAAGTGACTTTAAAATTGTAAAAACAGAACCTAAACGTCAATGTAAACATTTGTATAAATAAATCGCATCATATCAGTAATCACTAAAGTGTTTTTTGTCAATCAAAATGAGATCAGAAATATTCAGTTACGTTTTAATAATTTTATGTTTCCAATATTACTTATATGGCACATATTACGTACATGTAGGTTTCAGGTTTTAGAAGTATCATTCTACAGCTCTATATAAAAATACATAGGTATTTTCTCAGATTTTGAAATACTATTCTACATCAAGACACATATTATATTGTCAAGGTGAGACTTGGTGGCCATATTGAATAGGATCAAATACAAGGGCGTTGTTTTTACAACCAGTTTAGCGATCGATATTTTTCATTAAATGTAGTGTTCCAAAGTTATTAATTGAATGGTGATCGTTTTATCACTTTCAGACTAAGATTTATTGATCAGGCAATATTAGTCGAAAGAAGATCATTTTAGTATTTACTTTGCAAATGTAGCTCTATACAGAATGACATTTTGATATTTATCGTGTAATATAAAATTAACAAAACATATCTAGAATCGCACAAAAACACCCACATTTCGCGAATTTCGTCGCGTGCATATTCGCTATGGAGTTCGCGTTGGTGTGTTTTTCACTTAAAGAATCATTCAACTGCAAAACGCGCATGCCTGGGACGGTCAAGTGTAGGCCAACAGTAGCCTATTGAGTACAGATTGACGGCATTAATATAGCCACTGAACTGATTACAAGATACTACTTAAAGAAGACATTGATCCAATGCTGTTTTAATGCTAGGACAACGTCTGCGACGCTGGCCCAACATTGAACCAACATTGAATAAATGTACAATGTTTGAGAGAAAGTCCTCCTGCCCAGCAAACACAAGATATTTGTATAACATTTATACAACGTCGGCCCAACATCTTCGACGTTGCTCCAACATTGCATAAAGTCATACAAATGTTTTGTGTTTACTGGGTGTCAATAAAAGCTTGGGTGTCAAGCAGTTTCCACATCCCAGCAGTAATACAGTCAGTTTGTTTGCAAGCCAGCGACCAAGTAGGGGCAAGGGCAAAGGGTTTGAATTATTAACTCATATATGTCGCTCAAGTATATATGAACTTGCTGTGATTCGAGAACTTGCTCTTAATGAGGCTTTGGGTATGAAACGCATATTTAGAATTATTATGGAATAGGGCCTTGGACTACCCACGGGCACTATTGCCTTCTGGGGGACCCTTTACAGTTGACCACACCTTTAATGTTGAAAAAAAATTAAATATGAAAATGAATAGATTCAGATCTCACAGGTATATATTTTTATCGACAATTTGGGCTGTGAATCATGAGGCCAAACATTTAAATGTTATTTTTTAATATAGCCTACAGGTCAAGATTAAATTATGTATCAGTAACTTGCTAAAAAGATTCGGTACTGTTTCTGGAGAATACGGATTATGATATTCAAACTGTTGTTTCATCACATACCCACCTTTATAGTAGACCAGCCAAACCTCCAAAAAACGTCTAAAAATATTTGTTCACGGCATGGAGAGGTCAATTTGGACATGTTTAAGGTCACCAAAGCAAAATGGATATTTTTTATTACATATAATTATTTATCACTATTATTGATTATATTTTTGATTTATTTTATCGTTTTTGCCTTGTATTATTTCAAAATACATTTAAGATTAATTTAATAATAATTTATTATTTTAATTATTATTTTCAAAAACATTCTAGTAATAATCATTTTCAATGAAAATGCCACTTTTTATTATACATCATTATTATTCACTATTTTTAATTATATTATTTACATATCACAGTGCTTAGTGCTTTTTGTTATTTCAACATAAATCAATAGTCAATTTTATAACTAAATTATTATTTGTATTATTATTTAAAAAAATATTGTAATGGTTACTATTTACGAAGTGCAGAACTGCCATACGCAATTGCTCTTATGAGAAATATGATTTATTTATAGCTTTATGTTTTTATTACTTCACCTTACATTCACTTTTAATTTAATAACAATTTATATTTGTATTTAAGAAAAATATTGTTGTTATTGCTATATTTTTATTATAGGGGCCTATATAATTATTTCTCACTATCCTAATGGTATTTTGTATTGATTTTATAGAATAATGTTTGTATTATTTCGTCATAAATCTGCAGTTATTGTATTAATAATTTATTATTTTTGTTACTATTTATAAAAAAATATTGTAATTATTATTATTTACCAAGTGAAGGACTATCAGAAGCAATTTATTTTATGACAAGAGAAAACACCCAGCGCACTTCAAACTGGGAGTTGTACCATTGTAACCTATTGTGACTATTTACACAGACGTAGACACGATAAATATTTTTGAAAACAATAAACTAGATGTGTCACCCCCTAATGAGATCACTCAAGAGTCCATTTGATGATATTAGATAATAGTCCAGTGGCAGACAGAGGGATGAACATAAAATAATTGCAAAAGGCAAGATTTAATCGTGTGCAATAGCTACATCTGCAGGCATTTTACGAAATTAGAGATGGCTGCCAATATTGTTGCTAAATCACGTGTTTAGTTATAATTTGCACCTAGTATGAGACATAGAATCATAGGAATCAATAACAACGATTTAAGGTTTACTGACAGGTGGATTTTTGTAGCCATTTTGCTTGCCACACTGTTGACCTTCATAGGATATATATTATATCCACATATATTACAATTTGATGCATTGAAGTGAAACATGTCAGGATGCGAGCTAATAATATTTAGACATTGCATTTCAATGTAAAAAATATCATTACTACTTCGTACTGTGCCAATATCAAAATATGTTATATCAATGAGCACAATTAAATTCGTATATATGTCATTATAATTATCATGCTCGGTATTATAATATCAAAATATATTACTTGACTGTTATTGTGATAGCAATGTGAGTCAATACACTTTAGAGAAATACATTTAAAATTCCAGGATGTTAAATTTTAATGCCAGAATATTAAGATATGACTTTATAGTATGGCTAGCCTTAAAATATTGTGTTTTTTTTGTGATCTTTTGTAGTTCATTGTTCAGTTATTTTGTCGATGATGTGCTTTTGTTGCTATATATTATTGCTTATAAAAGCAATGTTGACTAAATATAAATAAATACATCTAATTTTTAAAACATTGAGACGCCCAGTTCGTTACTTGTTATTAACAACGGTTTGTTTTGATACACACATTCTTAATTTGATACAATGTATACATGGATCACCGTAAAACATCTTTAAAGGCCCGTTGGGGGGAATATATGCATATGGTCAGAAATACATAGGGCACTGTATTTTGTATTTGTGATATAGTGTAAATAATCAATTTACACAAACGTGTAAATTCATTTTTGTGTTGAGGCATTTTGAGTGCATAACATTTTTTAAATAACGATATCTGCGCATATACTGAAGTAAAATAATTGTTAGATTTACTTGAACGTATAAATAAAAAGAAAACAACTTCCAGGAAATGCTTCGAAGATCTGTGATGTTTCAAATTAAATATAGAAATGTTTTTTTAAACGACTAGCATCATGCTAGATGCGAATTCATCCCTTATAGCCACAGCAAGATCGAATAATGCCTTCTCAAAACACTCAACTCTTTTGAAATATGCTATATATCTAAAACTAAAATATATTTACACGATCGTAGAGGCAACTGCGTGTTTAGTAACCAGTTGGTGGCCATCTTGTTTTTTTGTAAAATACAAATATACGTAAGTATATCGCGGCATTTTGAACAGGTTAATATATATAACCCGAAAATATACATGATTTGAAAAAAAACTTAGCCTACAAAGTCCTCCATCTCATCTGGACTATAAATTATCATTTAACTAATTAATTTATAAATTAATTATAATTTCAGGATGAAACATTTAAATATAATATGTTAATCATTAGTGTCTATATTTATAGTCACAATGGGCTACAGAAGCATACACCATCACAGCAACAGGTTGAAGTGCAATGGATGTCGCACAAAAACAATGCGAAATTGGTTTTCCATCACTTTATAAATAATAAACAAAAAATATTTATAATATTTTGAAATTGATAATAAATAAATAATAAAATCTACAAATATCCGCGCAACTAAAGCATGAATAAAGTTATTCAAAATAATTGACTTTAATACCAATAATAAATAACATGTGATGATAAATACCCATTTTAAGCTTTGTGACCTTTGAAATGACCTTCAAAATCAAAAGTGACGGTGGCATCCACCCACACGTTATTCCTTATCCTATTAGTGATCGTTCTAGCATGGGTGCCCTCTATTACCCTTCCATACTGTAAAAAATATTTTTTCAGTGTTGGCTGGTCTACTATTAACTGTGTTTCTAAAACGTTCGCTTTCAACAGTGTTCATTCACTTGCGTCACCTGGTGAATAAGAAACATATTGTAGCATATTTGGAAAATATAACTGGACTATTTGTATTATAAATACATTTAAAAATTATAGCACTAGATTCGGGGAGCGATGTGATATTTACATATTGATGTTTGGTGATTTAATGTTACAAATTAAATTGATACTCAAATTATTTATATCCACATTAAAAGTAATAGCATGAGGTTTACAAGTAGTTTTCCGCTCAAATCACCAGACGGTGCTACAGAGAATGCGTCAGACATTTTTTTATTTGTTTATTTGATGCAACTTGCCTTGATAAAAACATTCTGCTACTTTCTATTGGCAACTTATTCATCCACGTATTCTTCTACTTTTTTTTCTTCTGCTTCTTCTTCGTCTTCTTCCTAATAAAGATTTTTCAAAAATTATTTCAGTTAAAGAAAAAGAAAGGCCACGGCTATCTAATCAACTAATAACAATGTAAGATAATTGCGGTGTTTTTTCCAATACAGATACTACTGTTAGTAAGCCAGAACAAATGTAGCCCAGAAAGTAGCAAAAATAAAACTAAGCCCAGATCAACTACAGACGGATTGTCACAGTTGAGCAGACAGGCAGACAGACAGACATAATTATGTTTTATCGATATACATTGGATACATATTTGTCATAGAAATATATGTACATGTATATGCAAGATGGTTAGTTCGGTAAAATCACATGTAGATAAAGATGTTGTTGTATACAGAATCAAAATCATTTTAAGTCACATTGTCACGATAAAACACTGAAATCCCTGAAAAATGTAAATGATAACTCCTTAAAATTAAATGACATGCCATTGCTAGAATACGAAGCTGTGTGTGTGTTTCCCTCACCAACGTTTGTCACGGTAGCTGTTGATGTTTGGCATGTATAATTTGAAAATAGAATATTTGCCTATGTAATGGGATATTAAACAATACTGTGGATCATTTATTGTTTTCGAAATTTATCTTAGGCCTTAGCTCTATACCACATTACCAGAAAACGTACAACTATAGCGCTATTATTAAAGATAACAGCAAATGTGGTTTACTGCTGAAAGTTAAAAACAATACAGTGTGATACAGTAAAATAACTGTTTTAATAATATCCACTTCATAACATTTTAACGATTATTATCCATAATTATCTAGAGACTATAATATGGATTACTAATCCATGCCATATAGGTTAACCCGTGTAAAAAGTTAGGCATAAAAGTTAAACGGTAAAACAATACTGGCGTGTGGAGATATATATTACCACAGCAAATGTGTTTTCAACAACTACCAAAATTACTGCAAGATATGTGCAAATCGTTTATTATACATGTATGTATTTATATAATTCTGGCACAGCAATGGTTGAATGATTTAAATATGCAGGAGCTACAGTGTATATTCACTATTAACCACCACCGGGATAAATGACTGAATGTCATTATTACATATTACATAATTACATTATTACTTGATAAAAATGAACTAAAAAATTACCGTGGAGTTTCAAACCTCAGTTTTATATCAAAGATATTAGAGAAAGTTGTCGCATCTCGCCTACTTTCCCACATGGAGTAAAATTTGATGTCTGATAATTAGCAGTCAGCATGCAAAAAATTCCACTCTACTGAATCAGCTCTTTTAAAGGTCGAAAACGATGTTTTACTCAATATTGAGAAGGGCAGAGTGACAGCACTCACCCTCCTTGACCTATCTCCTGCTTTTGACACGATTGACCACCTGACGCTAATTAGCCGCTTGTCATCGTGGTATCGAATTTCTGGTACAGCTCTTGACTGGTTTACATCGTACTTGAGCGACCGATGTCAACAGGTGAAATTTCAGGATTATATTTCTTATGCGGTTTATATATCTTTTGGTGTACCCCGGGGCTCTGTCTTTGGACTTATACTTTTCACCCTATGTACTACTCCCTTCAGTCACGTCATCGCTGAGCATGATGTAGAACATCATCTCTATGCAGATGACACATAAATTTATATATATATCTATCCGGTTCTGGAGCTTTAGAATTCCTAACTGATTTGTAATCCTGTGTTACTGATGTTCTCACTTGGATGACAAATTCGAAGCTAAAGCTAAATCCAAGTAAACCTGAGTTTATCATCATCGGTTCTAAAAACCAAAGAGAAAAGTTCAAAGATCTATTCCCTATAATTATAATGACTTGATCATGACACAATTCCTAAGGCAACCACTGGGTGCACTATGGCCTGGCCTGGAGAATACGTTGGGGTTGACGATCAACGAACATCGTTCTCTGGCTGTCGCCATAGGCAACGTATGTTGAAAATAAACTTGTTGACATCAGGTGACGTCGAAACCAACCCCGGCCCCGCGACGCGGCCACAAGAGTTTGAATCTGTCATGTCGTCCAGCACCATTAAAACTCGACCCATCACACGCCAAACAAAACTCTCCGCTTCAGATGGAAACCTAGCAATGAAGAATGACGACCAACCCAGTCTCGGTAATGTAATGAACGAATTATGGAAAAAGATGGAAACATAGATAACGTGATAACTAGATTTAACCAGCTAAAGACAGAACCTAAACGAATAGACAGTAGATGTGCAGCCGTTGAGAGAGGCATGACAGAGTTAAACAATAAAAATAGACAATTATAACAGAAGCTGGATAATCTGGACAGTCACAGTCGGAGAAATAACCTATAACATATAAACTAAATAATTATACAGGGTATTCCAGAAAACCAGAACCAGGAATCATGGCAGCAATGTGAAAATGCAGTACTGAAGTGTTTTAAAAATGAGTTAAACATTCAAGAAGAAGTAGCTATAGAAAGAGCACATCGACAGCCTAAACCTAAACAGACCAATCAAAGACTTGAAGGACCGAGATACATTATTATACGACTGTCTTTCTTTAAAGACAACGAGACTAAAGTGGATAAAATCAGAGAAATTAACCCAAAGGCCTGTTTGTCAGAGAAGATTTCAGCGAGGGTGTACGCATGGCTCGCAGTAAGATGTCAGACATGCTGAGTACAACGACAAACTTGAAACTGAAATCGTAATAAAAAGAACATCTACATGTACGATGAAGCAGCAGACGCTGTGAAAAAAAGTGAAAGACTCATTTGATGACAACATACCTGCAACGACGGAGAAGACCGCATAGGGAGTAGGCCATGACTAAAGTGTATCCATAACATTAACCGTGTATCCATAACATTGACCGTGTATCCATAACATTAACTGTGAATTTGTTATAAATGAACCAAAGACTGAATGTGAGTACATTGAAATTAAATCATGGAATGCTGATGGTTTAAAAAGACACTTATCAAAATATCATTTGCTCACAATGCTCCGGAATTATGATATAATTTGTATTCAAGAAACTTGGGCAAATAACTATGAACAGTATAGTGATTTTTTTGATGGATATAATGCTTTTAGTACATACACAGCAAAACGAGCAAATCGAGGACGAAATTCTGGCGGGATTATTGTATACATCAAAGAATCATTATATATCTTATGTTTAAATCAGAAATGGCTATTTTTCTTCTTTTGAAAGCAGAACATGTGAGACTTGCGAAACATAATATAATGGGCTTTACATATATCCCTTCTGAAAAGTCTACCTTTTATAATATATTATGTATGATGAATCTGACAGTATTTTGATGTTAAGAGAACAAATAGCAAAAGAGTTTAAAAGAAGGAAGCTCCCTGTAGTTTACATGAGATTTTAATGCCAGAACTGGGAATTTGATTGATTTCATTAAAGATGACAAAGATGACAAAGATGACAAAGATGACAACAGTTTTTTACATGAAATAATATTTATGAACCAGATAATTTCTCATTGCCTAGATTTTCAAAAGATATTATTATAAACAAGCTCGGTAAAGATCTGATAAATAAGTGCCATGAAACAGGAACACACTTTCTAAATGGAAGATTTCCTGGGGACAAAAGTGGAGAAAAAACATGTTGTACAGCTGTGTAATGTTAAAGTACAGTAGATTATATGTTAGCAGCAACAGATTTATTTGATAATGTTATTGCTTTTAAGGTCTCACACATAGATGATTCTTATCACTTTCCACTGATATGTCAATTTAAATTTCAACAGATAATTAAGGAAAAATGTGACGAAATAAAATATGAATAATCATGAGCAATCACCGACTTTTAAATGGAGCTGCGAGGCTTCTGAAAACTATCGAGGAAATTTATTACAGGGTGAAAATGAAGATGGTTATAACCCTATGTCATTATACACTGATCTTGTTAACTCAAACCATGAGCAGAACTGTGAACAGATTTTAAATAAAATACCAAATATGTTGCACAAAGAACACAAAAAAAAGAAAACCGGACATGTAGAGAAATCTAGAATTAAAAACTCAACCACAATAGCGGGATAGTGAATGTGATCTATTGAAATTTTTAAAGTTTGAAAAATGAACACAATATAGACGCACAAATAACAAAGAATCCTTAGAAGAGTATAAAGAAACTAGAAATAATTTTAGAAAACTGAGAACTGTGTAAAGAAAAAAAAATGTTCATATGGTTTGGAAAAAAGTTACAAACCTCAAGTGAAAAACCAAAAAAGTTTTGGTCATTGATAAAAAGTTTAACAGATATGTCAAAGAAACTGAGATGCAATTTGTGTCATATTTTATTGCTGAACACGATAAATTTTGTAATGAATGTTCTGAAAACAAACCTGACATTTTAAACTATGTCTTTACTGAAGTGGAAGTGAGATTATGCATTTCTAATTTACCTAATGGAAAATCAGGTGGTGTTGATGGTATTCTAAACGAAATGTTAAAATGTACAAATGACATCATTACCCCATTACTTACACTTCTTTTTAATAAAATACTGCTCACAGGAGGATACCCAAACATGTGGTGCAAGGCTATTATCTGTCCGATTGAAAAAAACGTTAACCTGCATCAGCCAAGTAATTACAAAGGTATATCATTACTGTATACACTTAGTAAAGTCTATACAAAAAAAAATAGCAGATTAGTTAAATGGGCAGACGAAAATGAAAAACGACAAGAAGAAAAAGCAGGCTATCGCAAAGGTTATAGTACTATAGATCAAATTTTCAATTTACAAAGTATAGTTCAGAAATTTTTGTGTAGAAAAAGAAAGGTCGACTTTTCCAAAGCATTCGACACTATACCGCATTGTCTGTTATGGTTTAAACTAATAAATAATGGCATACATGGTGACAAACTGCGCTTTTTACGAAACATGTATATGCATCTACAATCTTGTGTGTGTACAGGCGAAGGCCTAATAAAATAATTTACTGAGCGAATTGATTGAAATGTTGAATGCTAATGGTTGCCAAGGGATTTACTTGGATGAACGAACGCAAAATGTCATGATTTTATTGTATGCCGATGATATGGCAATGTGCTCTGATACAGTTGGGAGAATACAGAAAATGATTGATGTCTTGGGTCAATTCTGTGAAAAATGGGCAATGATTGTTAATTTAACAAAGACCAAAATAGCTGTTTTTAGACGATGAGGATGTTAAAAACAGAATGAAAAATGGTTCTACACTGGAGGAAAGATAGAAGTGGTCTCGAGTTATAATTACTTTGGAATATTTTTCACCAGTAAATTAAAATGGTCGCAAGCTAAACGAAGTCTTGTAGCACAAGCTCGAAAAGCTATATTTCTTCTCAAACAAGTTCAATATAAATGTGGATTTTCAACAGCTATGAATCTGTTTGATAAAATGATTACCCCTATTTTGCTCTATGGATATGAAATCTGGGGATATGAGTATAGCCATGTTATTGAACAGGTACAGTTTGAATATTGTAAGGAAATTTTGGGTGTGAGGGGCAACACAATAAATTGTGCTGTTCTGGGTGAGTGTGGTCGACAACCTATTGCTGTAGCCTACATTATATGAGTAAATGTGGTAAATATTGGTTAAAACTTATACAAATGCCTGTGAATCATTACCCGCATGTATGCTACACTATGTTGAGGTCATATGATGACAGTGGGAAGATCACATGGGCAACATAATGTTAACATGTTATTGTACAAATACGGCTTTGGACATCGCAAGGTGTTGGTGATTCAACAATGTTTTTTCACAATTTTCAAACAGAAACTCTCAGGCTGTTTTGCTCAGGACTGGCACCACGATATAATTGCTAGTCATAAACTCAACTATTATGCACACTTTAAACATACATTAGAACCTGAACGTTATCTTCATATTTTACAAGTACGGAAGCATATCATAGCGTTCGCTAAATTAAGATGCGCCAGTCATAATTTAGACATAGGAAAGGCAGACATGATAACATCCCAAAAGAAGAACATTTATATATACTTTCTGTGATGACAATGTACTGGAAGATGAATTTCATGCAGTAATGATTTGTGAAAAATACAAATAAATCAGATGTTTTTATATTCCACAATGTTTTTTTAAATGCACCATCTATCCACAATTTTAATAAACTGATGTCTACACAAGATGATAATACTATTTTGCAACTTATTATTTTTATATACAGATTGTTTGAATTGAGAAAGAATTGAATGTGTGTGTTATTATATTTGCAATGTAGGCCAGTGGCCCTTATGCATGAATAAACTATTTGACTTTGACTTGACTTTGACTTTGCATTTGTTAGAAATTTTGGATTCATTTTTGCTTGTGATTTTAACTTCAAACAACAAATCTCCCAGACTTGGAAAATATGCTTCTATCACATCCGGCGTATTATGAAGCACCTTAGCCCATAAGCTGCAAATCTGTTGCATGTGCTCTAGTTACTAGTCATCTTGACTATAACAGTTCCCTTTTGTACAATCTTCCTGACAGGGACATTGAAAGATTGCAGCGGGTACAAAATTGTGGCAGGTGTAGTCTGTAAAGCGTCTCGTTTTAGCAGATCTAAGCCTCTCTTATATTTTCTTTATTGGCTACCAGTAAAATAGGCCTACCGCATACGTTTTAAACTCTGTACCATCACTTTTAAAGGCTTCCCTTTTCACCTACCTACATATCGCTTTAATTATTTAGTCCCACTTCAAAATTCAAGATTGCTTAGATCCTTCAACACAAATATGTTAACTGTTCGCACGTTTTCGAACACAGTGGGGGTCAAAGGCTTTTGCAGTTGCAGCTCCCCCTACCTGGAATTCACTGCCAGATAATCTAAAAAATGCCAGTATAGTCATCTCATTTAAGAAAATGCTGAAGACTTTTCTTTTCGATTCGGCCTTCCACCCCCTAATTCTTCGGAGATTTGACGCCCAGTTGACGACTTATATCTGAGCTCGTATCTCCGAAAATTTATGCGCTATAGAAGTTACCGAATTGAATCGATTGATTAACCACAATAAATTATGCCACTGAAGATCATTGGCTAGACCTCCCCCTACCTATAAAAAAACAAGATATAATTGTATCGACCTAGAATCATCTATAAACCATAAATTACACATATATCTACATGTAGGTGGTAAGGAAATAATATTTTTTTCAATTAAAAAACGGCGCCTATTCTAGATTTGTAGGGAAATATGGGTTAATCTCAAAGACACAAGAAATGAAAGTTAGCTTTTCGATATCCAGTCAGTCGATTCTCATGCGATTTTCATGAAATTTTGTAAACCCTATTGTCCAGTCATTTGGCATCGATCCGAAAAAAACAATCCGTAAACAAATATTAGTTCTAAATTTAAACCATTTGACATGCAGTAAACGCTCCTCTATTATTATCCTCCATTAACTTCATTCCGTTTTTTTCTCAGAATTTCGTTACATGTCAGATGGTCTAATTTTTGAAATGCTTATCAATCGATCAATCAATCAATAAAACTTCTATAGCGCCTATATCCTCAGCGGACCGAGCTCAAAGGCGCACGAATCCTTAGCGTGATCATGTGTCATAATCGAGGCCAAGGCAGGTTCGTCAACAGGGAGCCGGGCTGCTGAGGGACTAGGGTGGAATAGCCAGGTCAAATAGGTGAGATTTAAGTAATTTCCGGAATGTTAAGATTGTTTTGGCATTACGTATTGGCTGAAGTTTGGTCCAAATAAGAAAAATTCTGTCTTGCTAGGATTAAGCTTCAGCTTAGATCCTGTCATCCAGGCCGACACACCCATTAAACAATGTTGCAACTTCTCAAGAGATTCATTAGCGTTTGAAACTGATAGAGACATGTAAATTTGAGTATCATCGGCATAAAGATGGTGGTTTATGTCAAAACTAGAGATAATAGCGCTGAGTGGTGTAGTGTATAAAGTAAAAAGCACTGGTCCTAGCACAGAACCCTGTGGCACCCCATAGGAGAGTGTGACTTTATCTGAAAAAGTGTATTTAATTTTTACGGACTGGTGCCTATTTTGCAAATATGAAGAAAACCAAATTTGAGCCTGGCCAGATATTCCATACCAATCAGAAAGTCTATCTGTTAATGTAGCATGCTCAATGGTGTCGAAAGCGACCGACAAGTCAAGCAAGGTTAGAGCCGTAACTTCACCCTTGTCCATACTAATAAAGATATCGTTATGTGCTTTCAGTAGAGCCGATTCTGTAGAATGCTGTTTTCTGTAGGCCGATTGTAATGGATTACATAGATAGTTATTTTTTATATGAGCTTGCAGCCTATTGGCTACTATCTTTTCTAAGATTTTGGAAATGAAACTTAAGTTGGATACAGGCCTGTAATTTTTCAGTTTGTTTTTAAAAAGATATATTTTTTTCAGTAGTGGTCTTACATGAGCTTCTTTGACATTTTGAGGAAATGTACTAGTTTCCATTGAAATGTTAATTATGTTAGTGATGGGAGTTATTAATGTCAAGACAATTTTTCAACACGCCTGTAGGAATGGGATCCAGATCACATGATTTCGACGATGAGCTTAAAATAAGTTTTTTAATTTCATCTTTTGACGCACGTTCAAAAACGTTCATTTTGGATCTAATTTCTGTTTTTTGCACTTGTGGAATATTCTGTACTTTATCTGGAATTTTGGAAAGGGTAGTTTCAATTTTATCCACAAAATACCTAGAGAAATGATCACAAAGTGATTTTACTGAGGTGAATTCTGGCTCAATGGAATTTTGCGAAATTTTTTGGGTTGTTGCCAAATGACTAGATAATAATGGTTTCCAAATTTCGTGACAATCGCTTGAGGATTGATTGACTGGATACCGAAAATCTAAGTTTTCATTTTGAACCTTCCCCCACCGTCGGACAGACTATAGGAAGGTGACCGGAGCCCCATATATGTTGAACTAACGTAAAGTATATTAATTTTATGACATTTTTATGGGAGGTGGGCTCTTTCTGATGCATCATAATTAGTGCGTTATTGATGATACCCACGCACAGTCAACATCATTCACTAAAGTTTTTTCAACAAAAAAAGAGCATGTCACGCAACAATCAACTTGTAACGATGTTTTTGTCTAAGTGATATGTAAGTCTACATTTGTCTGACCTGCCTTACATTTTGTCTGAAAAATAAACCTTGAAATAATCTTAAAGTGTCTTAATACTGATTTTTTAAAGAGGAATGTATTCCAACTTCCTTGGGATAACATTTACCCCGAAAAAACATTTATCAAATAAACTAAAAATATACTAAATCAATAGAAAGGATACAGAAGACGATGACGCGGTATATGTGCTTATTCAAAAGCAGAATGTTAGGAACGACTACTCTACTTGCTTTAGCTCCACTGTCTTTACGACGTGATGAAAATGATGTCATATTTGTTTGGAATTATTAAATCGCATTTATGATTTTGATCTCGAAAAGTGTGTACTCTTCAGCCACAATTACCCCAGAACCGTAACACAACAAAAAGATTCGACCTAATCCGCCTAGAGGCATTTAGACGAAATTTCTTCAACCGGATATATTACTTGTAAAACAAATTGCCAAACAATGTCAAAAGTATCACATATACGTCTAATTTTATAAAAAATCCAACAGTTGAGCATGCTCTTTACTTTTTCAGTACTTATGAGCTATGCAAACATACGTAAGGAAGTGACTGCGGTTTAGCTATGTTTGTTTTATATAATTATTATCATATTATGTTATAATTAAAGTATTTAAAAACGTTCTCCATCGACAGTATTTTACTGGTTGGGGTGACAAAAAGATTGAAAGTTTTAACAGCTGTGTAAATATTTTTTTTCTGTGTTGAGAATGACATGTTTATCGCAGTGTTATTATACATTCAAGGATGATTAAGTCATAACAGTCTGGCCGTGTAGACAGTGGACGTCTGTGTGATTTTGAGACATATACTCATCCTTCTAATAGCAATTTAGAGTGATAGCATATATATATGCTTGTCTCATACATCCCAGAAACATAAACAGAATACTCCATATTTAATTGGTCAATGTGATGTTACTATAGTAACCGCCAGCCATTTCGAATATGCTAAAAACAATTATTCCGCGATTTTCGATTAAAAAAAAATATTTTTGTAATCCACATAATTAAAGAGTACAAAATTATGTAAATTCGCAAAGAATAACCAAAAAACATAATGTTTTGGTGCCCCCTGCGGCCCCTCTGGATCCAGGATTTGAAAAAGGAAGGGGCGCAGGGGGTTCGCTGGTTCGCCCCCAAGATTATTTTGGCCAATTTAGGGGACTTATTAAATAATTTGGTGCAAAAAGGGATGGGCGTGCGCCCCCTGAGCCCCCCTCTGGATCCTCGCCTGGAAGCATTCAATAGGCCTATACACACACACACACACTAATAGGGTATAAATAAAGTTTTTACCATAGGATTTAGTAACCTTCTAAATGTTCTCACGAGTATACCAGATTTCATAGCTTGAGGTGAGCAAAGTTGAGTTTCCAAACTAAGAAATACCCCGAGCCTCAAATTCATCCGATCCAAAAAAAAGTGTTTTGTTTTTAGTTCAGAAGCGATTGTGACGAGGATAAATCACCCTTATGTATTTTAGGTCCCCCATGCCATGTTCATAGTTAGGCAAGTGAGGTTGCCTGGTAAATGGCTAAGCATTATTGCCAGGTCATAGATTAGCTCACACTTAGACTGCATCGTCGTAAATGTTAGGCCTGAGCTCTGCTCGGACTTAGACTGCTATGATTTAATGATAACCAGATAACGTTAAGCGCACTAGGTGACACTGGGCCTATAAAACATTTTCGACAATATTTTAGACACACGGAAAATAGCTGTGTTTATCTGATAAAATGTAAAGTATGTGGCAAATACTTTATTTTTAAGTGGAGTTCTCCTGATCACAAATTACAGTTTACACACTTTATCATGCATACAGACTTTTATTATCAAATTAAATAATCTGAATCTACCAATATTATAATGGCTGTTATTTTCTGCGATGTTTATCACAATATGAATGGCTTAGAGGTAAAGTGATCCAAGTCCGCATTTTCTCATTTTCCTATAAAATGTTGAAGTTAAAATCAATTTAAAAAAAATTACACATGTTTTTAATTCAACTTTGTTACGTTCATAATTAGAAGCATAGGGGAAGTTTTGCATTGTTTTTTAATTGTCATTCCTACTGGCAGGTTTTTAGTTATCAATGTCGTAAAACCCATTTCTGGCCATTGTTATTTCATTTTATTTATTAAATAAACTTTTTAAATTTAGAAACATAAATGTATTTTTAAATGTCAAAAACTAGTATAGAAACTGTCTAGTGTCTCATCATCTAGCTCCAGTTAAAAATTGGTAATGATAGGCATAACAGTTTTTAGTTATCAATGTCGTAAAACCCATTTCTGGCCATTGTTATTTCATTTTATTTATTAAATAAACTTTTTAAATTTAGAAACATAAATGTATTTTTAAATGTCAAAAACTAGTATAGAAACTGTCTAGTGTCTCATCATCTAGCTCCAGTAAAAAATTGGTAATGATAGGCATAACACAAACTGATCCACACAAGCATGATAAGGGGTGTTTAATAACATTTCAGGAGCTATTTTCCGCAAAATCTCAGAGGTAAACTGATCCAAGTCAAAATGTCCCTATATAAACTGATGGACTTGGATCACTTTACCATTGACGAAAAGTATCAATTTTGAAAGTGAAAAAATATATGTTGATCAATAAGTCCCGATTTTTTTGACGAATGGATCAGATATTTTAGTATATTATTTTATATAAATTTAGCTTTCCCTAAATGACATAAACATAAAAAGTCGAATCTTGGACTTAGATCACTTCACCTCTGAGCCTTTCATATTATTTAACCTATATTATTGAGTGACATATTTATACAAGTGTTTATGTGCAAAGTTATTGTTAGTAGGATGGAAAAACTAAGCTTAATGTATGTATAATTATTAGTGTATGCATATATATGATATTCTAAGGAACACGTTAGTATCCCTGTATATGAGGATATTGTTCATATTGTTTTACAAAAGTTATTAATGATGACGCATCAACGTACATGATGGAGATTGATAAACATATATTAGTCTCATCATTCTTATGTATATATTTTAATAGCATTGTAACAACAAGGAGGCATAACTTAGGATTACCAGGAAGTAAATTACGGGGTAAGATACAGCCGGAACCACAATATCTTGGAATTCACTATCCCACTTATAGAGGCTTATTATTTTAATAAACTCAAATTTAAAAGCAACCTAATATAGGGACAGTGTCTGTGGATATGCATGATAAATATTATCTTTATATGCTTTTCATGGGACATGACATTTACGTATTATGCATTTATGACGATGGATCGAATCTGCCGACCACGTGACAGATTCCACTAATCCCCACTGCACCCGTCATTTAGCTCTTATGATGTAACCAGGATAACGGTAGATCTTATCCCGACACATGGCAAACGAAAAAGTAGCATTTAATTAATTCCTAGTTCCAGTGATCATGTTAATCACAGAGTACTCAACATCTACTTGGTAATATTATGAATCATCACGATTACGGTGATAACATTATAACCACATAATAAATATACGTGGCGAAATATCTTGTTTTTATGTTAGGGACATTTCGGAAGAATTTACGAGCACTCAATTACATATACCGTAAATGATGCTGTACAATTATCCGCACACTTATTCCGGGGCCGTAAGGTCTGATTTGGTACATTTTTTTTTATTGGCCCACATTGGGAATACTTATGACCAGTGAGATGACTGTCCAAAGAACCGAGTATATTGACTGTATGCAACGTTTTACAAAAGTTATTTTAACAGAATGTATACCCTATTGACAACAATAACATGATTAACCAGTGCTAAAAACATTCAGGCCTATTTATTTTCACATAATCTACCATGGTGGGCTCTTTCTAATGCATCATAATTAGTGCGTTATTGATGATACCCACGCACAGTCAACATCATTCACTAAAGTTATTTCAACAAAAAAAGAGCATGTCACGCAACTATCAACTTGTAACGATGTTTTTAAGTGATATATATGTAAGTCTACACTTGTCTGACCTGCCTTACATTTTGTCCGAAAAATAAACCTTGAAATAATCACAGGAGGTTAGTTATTTTAGCAAGCACAAAGGCCACAATATATGTTGTAATGTCAATATACCATACTGCAATGAGCTCAATTATGTTATGACCAGATATTGAAGTGGGGTGACAATAGAAATCATAACACTTTTCTTTGACATTAACCATTACAATTTCTATTGTTACTCTGGGGACTATCCGACCCGAAGATAGCTGAGCTGCGCGAAATGCCACGGAGTTTGAGCAGTAAATTGCACAGCAAAACTCAAGTCTCCGGCCGTCTGGGCATGTGTGGGGGTAGATCCCCTAGACATACCCAGAACCCCTTATCGGGTGTGCGAAGGAAAACGCTCTCAATAACCCACCATGCCCTATCACCCCCACCCTCACATCATCATCTGTACATCCTTCATCTCATCAATTGACTACAACGTTTTTATCGTATTACAATGTCACTTAAAAGATATTTTGTGCCGAATAGTGGCGGAAAGCAAAGATTTATTACTACTACTAACCATTACTATAATTGCTCTTGTTCATTCGCGATTGGATGTGCTGACTTGAGTAAAACGCCAAATAGCCACCACTGACCAACTTTAAAACAAATTTGTTGGACCTGTTACCACATTCACAATTGTTTTTGTTTAATACAATAATTATTTAAAGCTCATTTATACCGTTCTTTGACTGTCACGCAAAATAATTTTACATAGATTTATATATCATTAAAATTTAATTACTGACATTTGTTTTGTCAATATGACTGAACGAATTTTTTTATGACAGCAGATAGGATATTTACACAAGCATATACTGTATATCTCTCTTAAGCGAAAATGCAGGCAGAAAATATGACTAGCAGTTGCCAATAAAAATGTGCCCGGTTAGCCTGGTTTTCATTCAGTATCTCTTCAGCTTTATGCTACGTAGTCAGGTCTAACCAACAAGCCTGCAGATGTGATGATGTTCATTAATGTGGATCAGGTCACCAGCGAGAAGGATGTATCGTTTGCAGTACCAGCTGCTACTATACCTATTTACATTTGACATTGAACTTCTCGCACTTTCCAAAGTATTACATTTCTAAAACCATCTATGCAATCTATAACTGGTCGAGTAGGTCAGGTTAGAAAACCTGGCAGATATAATTGCAAGTAATTCCTCCTAGCCGACCCTGGAAAGCAAACACCATAAACACAATGTAGATGTTATTTGCTTTTTGTATCTTTAACATAAGGCCCTGATATAAAAATATCTTCAGACACAACTTTTCATAACTTAAATCAAAAATAGTATTTAAATCATTAGAATTGATATATTGTAATACCAAAGGACAAAAAAAAACACAAATCTGAAAAAGGATAACGATATCATAGATGATAGGTTACCATTACTGAATTGACCTTTGAACAAAATTAAATAAATATGTATTGATTATATTCTCAATTTGGTAGTGCGTTCTGTAATGATGCCTAATCAGATTTTTCCATGGCTCAGCGTCCCCTATTTTATCGATTTTATCAGGCCTTCCCAATGGCCAAACCAAGTGTAATATATATGAAACAACCTCCCATTAGATGAACCTCCTATTAGATGACGGGTAAATCCTCTTTCTCATCATCAACGCTGTTTTTATGGATTCAGTGCATCTTGAACAAAGAATTAAAGCCTGGTATTATTAATAAAAATAATTTATTTTTAACTTGCTCGCAATCAATGTGTTCTTTAGTGTCACGTTCAAGATGGATAATGAAATATGTTGAATGCAATGATTGAGATAAGACCCCCCTCCTGAAACTTACTACAGAGCCCTGTAGAACTGCACAGGCAATTTTGAAGAGATATCTTGAAAACTGGTTGTGGCATTGCAGAATACCTTTTCTTTCACGCTAAGACCGATATTATATCACCACCTTTCGAGCAATTTGTTGATATACTCATTCAAGCTAGATGTGTTTTTTAATGAAGTTTGTCATCCAGTATGACTAATGTGACCTACTTGCACGTGATCAGTCGCACAGCTTATTATTTTTACAAATTGCAGAAATGTCAAAAACTATACATACATGATAACACTAAAAACAGTTTCATTAAATAAATGTATTAATAGTAAAACTATCTATATATAGCAGATACATAAATTATTTTAAAAATCAACCCTTTGAGTGGTTTATTTAACTTTATTGAACGTTATTTCAAATGATAAAAATATAAAATGGGGTTTTGAACAATTGGTTTTAAAATGTTTAAAAAACAATAATGTTAGTTTCAATAAAAATAATCACTGATGGTTTGAACTAAATATAACCCAATTGTTATATTTCACAATATCACATTATCACACTCTCTGACAAAAAATAATGCGCGATGCGGCTGTTCAGATGGGTCACATAATTATGGTGTCAGATATCATCACTAGATGAGACACAGTAAATAAATGATTCAGTAACAAATCCGCACCTCCTCGACTATGGGTTAGAAATGACGTTCCACATACAATGTCTTCAAAATGTTTTATTTCCCTAGCCTTTCCTAAGCCAACGCTCATGTCTGCAGTCCAATATGATACAACGTTTTAGAAAGTTTGGCTAGTCCGGTATACTTACACTCTACCAGTAGTCCTCAGAAAAAAATATCATCAATATTAAAATGCTATTTTAATATTAATTATTCATTACAAGGATACTAGGGTATGCAAACATAACACTTAAATGATTCAACAAGTACATTTAGGTGGGGGGATTTTGAATATATAGTGTTTTGTTGGAGAAGGCTTTTGTTTTGACGAGGGACATAAAAAGCTCATACTTTTCCTTAGAACGCGTTAAAAGGGTTAAATATTGTTCAAATTGTCTTCGAGTGATCTAGATTGACTCACGACCACCTAAGTAGGCTAGTTAACATGGATTACTACAGAATAAAACTGGACTAAACATATGTCAATTTACACACTTTTTCCTGAATTTTACCAAGTGCTGATGGTCGCCATTTTGGACGCCATTTTAAATTACTGAAACCAAAAAGTGTGATATTGCCTTAATTTTTGTACTGATACAAATCCGTTACCGTTAATAATGAATAATTTGCTATAAATAATCTTTTTGTCCCTATTGACATTCTAGAAGTGTTCAGTACAAAAGCTCCTCAGATCTGAAAGGGTTAAATGTTTAAAATAAATATAATGATAAATTCGATTGTTTAAAATGACATTTTATGGGGTGATCTAGAACAATTTTTTGACAACTAAACTAGTTGAAATGGTGTATTACAAAAGAAAATTCATTTAGAATTTCACTGTTTACGCAAATTCATAGGTCTGACTATACGTCGGCAACCATCTTGGACGACATCTTATTTTATAATTAATTAGATTAACTAATTGTCATTACCATACACTGTATTGATACCAATCCTTCACCATTAATATGGAATAATTATTATAAATAACAATTTTGTCCTAATTGACATCACTAAGGTGTATGATAAAGAATATTTGGGGCAGAAAGGGTTAAAAATTATTAGCAGAATTGTCTGAGAGTGGCCTAGCTGTATTCAGTAACTCTAAACTATTTGAAATGGTGTATTACAACAGCAAATTGAGCTAAATTTGCCCAATTTACACTATTTCTTAAGTATGAATATTTGCCGGCGGCCATCTTGGACGCCATCCAGAATTTACAAAAAATTGCACCACTTTCAAACTCTACTTCCCCCCTGGTGATGACCCCCAGGCATGTCCCTAACACCTGGTATCATCAGAAATTATCTAACTTTCAGTGTATACCTGAGTGTTATTTTTGGGCACTGGCTGACTGACTAGTAAGACATTCGCAAGGAATGGGAAACAGCGAACGTTACAAGCGCCTTGCAAATGCCTTACGAACGTTGCAAATGCTTCCGAATGGCTTACCAACGTTAGCAATAGCTTGCGAATGCTTACGAAAATTGACGCCGACTGAGAGCATTCGCAACATTCGCTGAAATTTAGGAGACACTTCCTAAATTGGCCGATATTTGTAAGCAGGTGGAGAATGACTTGCGAACGCTCCGAATTTGTTACAAACGATTACAAATACTCGGCGAGTGTAGCGAATTTCGAGTGAATGTCAAATCTTTTCATTCGTAAGCACATTCGCTAGCAGATTCGCCTACGTGGTCTCACCACCCTAAATAAGCCGAAATCACGGGAGGTGTATACTAATGAAGGAATCATCACACAAAATATTTTCAATGCGGCTGTTTCAAGCTCTGTTGAATTAAAAACAAATACAAAGAAGTTATATTTCTGTAAATATTAAATAAGTACATGATGTCTCCTTCATCCCGGATATCAGATATAACTGCTTCGTGATAATCTGACAGGGATACAGTGGGTTGAAAGGATGTGTGTCTGGTCTGTGAAAGAGGGTATGAATTTAAGCGTAATTTGAACTATATTGAATTTTCTGCACACTAGGGGGCCTAGCTCAAAATCTGTCTGGGTAGCAACCCCTTATCGGAGCTGTTTTTTGAAAATGCACCGTCCAGGCTTCATTATGATATGCGGCACCAGGGGGAAGGGCAAAATAAGTAGATTCGGCCTGTGGAATTGATGCATTTTACATGTATTTCAATGGGACTGGCATTTGGGGTGGTGAGACCATGAGTATGCAGAAGGCTATTCAGGTTTTTTTGGTTTAATTGACATATTCCGACTGGTTAATAAAAAAAATGGGGCTTTAAACCTATAGTTAATGGATGTTTATCGTTGCTGCAATTTAAAAAAAATCCACAATTTTGATTAAAAAGTGTATAAATGAGAATATGGTAGAATAACTAAGCCTAAAAGAGATCTGTGAAGGTCGTGTTTGAAGATAATTCATGGATGAAATACTTGATTTGTAATTTGAGAGTCATATGGGAGCAAATAAAAAAGCAAATATAACGAGTTTGAGAGCGCATAATAATAAAAACAGTTTACCCTAATGTATAATGTCCTCTTTCATATACAATTTTTAAAATAAAAAGTAACCATGACAACTTTTTATGACGAAATAGTGGCGGGAATAGTCACTCTATTTAAATATTGTATGCACCGCGACATTTACGAAAAACAGACTGATTTTCAGTACATCTATGATTTTTCAAAGTGCTGCCAGGGCAACAGTTTTTACAAGATCTACTTAATTCAAAAAATACATTGCTCAGAACAACTTGAAGCTTCATTCCAGGCTGAAAAAAAATTAACAACTACATATACATTTCTATATATGGTCTCACCACCCTAAATAAGCCGAAATCACGGCAGGTGTATACTAATGATGGGATCATCACACAAAATATTTTTAATGTGGCTGTTTCAACCTCTGTTGAATTAAAAACAAATACAAAGAAGTTATATTTCTGTAAATATTTAATAAGTACATGATGTCTCCTTCATCCCGTATATCAGATATAACTGTTTTGTGATAATCTGACAGGGATACAGTGGGTTAAAAGGATGTGTGCCTGGTCTGTGGAAGAGGGTATGAATTTAAGCGTAATTTGAACTCTAGTGACCTTTTTGCATACTAGGGGGCCTAGCTCAAAATCTGTTTGGGTAGCAACCCCTTATCGCAGCTGTTTTTGAAAATGCACAGTCCAGGCGTCATTATGATATGCGGCACTAGATAGGGGGGAGTGCAAAAAGAAGTAAACTCGGCCCGTGGAATTGAGGCATTTTACATGTACTTCAATGGGACTGGCATTTTGGGTGGTGAGACCATGTGTGAGAGCGGCATAAAATACGTAAAGGCAGACCCGGCAGGACTGACGTCACAAAACAATCTACACAACATTCCATGCATGCGACTTCAGCACCATTGACTCAATGTCTCACCACCCTAAATAAGCCGAAATCCAGGGAGGTGTCTACTAATGATGGAGTCATCACACAAAATATTTATAATGCGACTGTTCTAACCTCTATTGAAACAAAATAAAATACAAGTAAGTTATAATTTTGTGAATATTTAATAAACACAAGTTATCTTCTTTGTCAAGGATATCAGATATAACTGTTTCATGATAACCTCGCAGGGATACAGTGGGTTAAAATGATGTGTGTTTGTTCTGTGAAAGAGAGTACGGATTATAGCCCAATTTTAACAGTAGATACCTTTTTACACGCTAGGAGGGCGTAGCACAAAATCTGTCTGTAAGCATACCCATAGGGGCCTGTTTTAGAACAAGGACATCTCAAGTTTTATCCTGATATGTCACACTAAATGTCTAATAGGGTGGAAAATAGTGAAATCTGCCTGCGGAATTGATGTAGTTTACAAGCGTTTTAATGGGACTGGCATTTGGGGTGATGAGACATAATAAACCTGGTAAAAGTGGGCCTATTACAATAAAAAAGGGACATCTAAGAGGTTATACATTGATATGCCTTAATCACAATCGAAATGTGTACTAGAACCATGTTCTACCTCATTATGGTAGTCTTTGTGTCAGAGTTTGCGATGTCGGTCGTGCATAGTTTTTATCTACGGGTGATGAGCTTACATACCCAGTCAAGGTCAGAATGGTCTCGCATCATCATGACTAATCTTTTCCCTTATCATTGGTATTATGGTCGCCTTTAATTAGGGTCAATTGTATTATCAATATTATCCAGTACGGTATGTTAATATTTGATCTTTTGTGTTATGTACTAGGTCTTTCTTTGAGCATGTTGAATCGTTAATCATGTATTTAAGTAGCAATACTTGTCAGGTCAATTATTTCAGTGATGGATTGAGTAATAACTAAATAATGTCGTATTGCTATGTAAACTGTGGTATCGCTCTGCTCTTATTCCTGGTTAGGTTAAACACAATGTGTCAATATGCACATTACAATAAAAAAGTGTTTCTGGGCGTTATTACCATTGTAATTCCACGTTTAATCCTTGTTATAGGAGCGTTATAGTGGGAAATAACATAATAATTGACCTGTACATATCCCAGCGACCACAGTACAATGCACATAATATCCAGTTAAAAAGGTCTCAATTTACCATCGCTCAACATATTATCCAGTTAAAGAGGTCTCAATTTACCATCGCTCAACAATGTTAACCTTCTACCACTATATACGACTAATTGTGACCATTCTACAAAAAACGTCATGTCGGGGGGTACTTTTTCAAAATTTAATTATTGATATAAATGGGTGGTTTTGGCCTATATGTTTAATAATGCGCACAAAAAAATTCGGGGGGGGGGATTTTGATTTCAGGACAATATTTTGATTTGCATCATTTTACCCAGGTAGGCATAACAATCTGCATTAGATGAAAAATATTGCAATAAGCTATGTTAAAATATTGCCGTTCTGCAGACGGCAGTTTTAACAAAATGGTCTTAAGGTCTCACCACACAAATTTATTCGCTCATATCATTATAAAGTTTAAGAAGAAAGTTATTCCCTTTTAAAAAAATGTGGCACTTTGCATCAACCTCGGTGGTAAATATTACCGAAATATCATTTTGATTTAAATTTAAATTGATTCTGTGATGTTTTAATGTAGTAAAAGCGTCGAAATTAGGAAAGATAATTGTAACAGGAAGTCATTACGCTAGCTGTAACAAGGCTCCTCTCAAAACCCCGCTCAAATGTTTTCTAGGTCGCTCAGGGGAGAGTGGGGCAAGAGCTTATTATGGACTAAAAAGGCAGAAAAGCAAGCAGATTCAATACGACTTTTTTCAAATTGAAAGCGAGCAGACTGATGTTTAAAATGATATGTAGGATTATTTACATTTCCCCACTTTAGCTAAGAGTGCTAGGAGGCATAGGTGTGTGGGACATAATACATGTAAGTCTATAGGACGGGTATTGTGTGTGGTGAGACGTTGTTCATGTTAATAAGGTCGCACCACATGCTATTATTCATACGAGCATATCATTAAAAGTATAATAGTGAGAGAGTTATGAACTTTTTACAAATGTGGCGATTTACAGCAGCCTTGGGTTTAAATATCACATTTATACCACTTTAATACCATTATTTAATTAGATTGGGTGATCATTTCTTGCTCAGAAAATCGAAAGCGGGAAAGATGAATACACAAATTTATGTAGTCCCCAAGCTGGTAGAATAAGGTATATGCTGCACTCGATAGTTCCCGTGTATTGGCAGCTCTCAGAGAGTCTATAAGGATGTACTACATTCGCATGTGAAAATAGAAAAAATCCCAATGATTAAGGACCCGTTTTTATTTTGAAAGAGTACATGATGATAATTCAAATATATATGGTTTATTAACATTTTTCCATTTGGAAAACGCTGACACGCCCAAGCGTATGGGCTATAATACATCTAAGTCTATGGGAGGGGTATTATGTGTTATGAGACGATAATGCAGATGTTTTCAATGCAAATGAAACATGGTTTCAATGACGTCATAATTCAAACTCTTTTTACTGCAAAAACCTTTTTGCCGCACGATGGGTGGTTTCTGGTGGACACGGAGGAAGCGTCGAATCACCTATTATCATTTTTAATCAATGATATTGGGAATAAAATTGGTGTTCACACATCAAGATTTGAAACTGTTTAGACAATTCAGACAATTCACAAACAAAGATGTCGTCCATCAACTGTCGGACGAGTTAATATACATGCTGCAAATGCATGCATGATTCAAAATCATACCTCTTGACCTTCAGAAGTCATACGCTTTTAGTGGCTCTAATATTCAGCTGTCACAGATTAATTAAAGGTTGTACAGAGGTGATAATGGAAACGTAATTTTCTATTTAACGTCTTGGAGCAATTGGTATAAGGTTAATGGGTCACATTACAATAGTTCACACTACATGAATCGCAACTACGAACACAACGTGCACCGTTTTTCCATTCAATAACAATGATGTAAACAAAATTTTGACATCAGTCCCATTTAATTTTTGTCATGGTTACCTTGATAATAATAATAATAAAACTACATGTACACGTCTTAGTAGCTCACCTGTTCAGCACACTTTTTTTTTATTTGCCGCTCAAATATAATAATTAATTGTAATAATAATAGTACTGCTGAGGTTCACAGGTACACATGTTTTGTGTTCAGTTTCACACAAAATGATTATTTGCCGAAGCTGAGTAAATATAGGTTTTGCTAAATCATTATTTTTGCTGAAAATAAAAACAGCTTCAGCCGTGTGAAATGCAATTTGACATAGAAATGCGGCAGCACTGAAAGGTGAAAAACAAATTAGGCCATGTCGAAATAGTATTATCTTGCATCTGGATATAGTGAATGTTTTCTATAAGAATATTCATATAATATATTATTCCGATTTCTATAACAAGACGAGCTACTCTGTTTCCATGACTTGACTTCCCCAAATGCGGTTAGAATGATGGATGAATAATAGGACCTACAATACTCTCCATTGTTATAACATGGATTTAAGATCTGCTGGTGGTGCTTGAGTTGCAATGGAGTAATAATCACCATAAATGCGAATTTATTATATCGTAAATTCAGACATTCAGTGAGATATCCTTATATTTATTGGATTGGTCTTAGGCCCGAGACACAACTCTGGTAAAAATTTCATGCAAATCCGTTCATTTCTTTTAAGTGATCCTGTTTACGGACAAACAAACAAACAAACAAACAAACAAACAAACAAACAAACAAACAAACAAACAAGCAAACAAACAAACAAACAAACAAACAAACAAACAAACAAACAAACAAACAAACAAACAAACAAACAAACAAACAAACAAACAAACAAACAAACAAACAAACAAACAAACAAACAAACAAACAAACAAACAAACAAACAAACAAACAAACAAACAAACAAGCAAACAAACAAACAAACAAACAAACAAACAAACAAACAAACAAACAAACAAACAAACAAACAAACAGACAAACAAACAAACAAACAAACAAACAAACAAACAAACAAACAAACAAAAAAACAAACAAACAAACAAACAAACAAACAAACACACAAACAAACAAACAAACAAACAAACAAACAAACAAACAAACAAACAAACAAACAAACAAACAAACAAACAAACAAACAAACAAACAAACAAACAAACAAACAGACAAACAGACAAACAAATAAACAAACAAACAAACAAACAAACAAACAAACAAACAGACAAAAAAAAAATTAAAAAACTCACTTTCCTTGTGGAGGCTAATGAAGATAACCGATAGTACTGTACTTTACTTTCAAGAGATGGAAGACGACGAAATAAAATATATGTATTTATTATCAGGATATGTTATTATACATGTACATTATGTTGCGCCACTAGACAATAAAAACAATAATCAGATAATGATTGCCCTAATTATAGCAATGATGAACATGATGAGTGTTCTGCACTCATGATATCTCCACTATATCAAAGGCTCGCATAGAAGATCTCCGCAAGCGTTATATAAGTTGGAATGTAATTTTGTTATGTTTTAGATGTAGTGAATGACCTACAATTTTATTTCTCACAGTTTTGGTAACACATGGTACTTTTAATATGCCGTTATATATGTAGATGTGTTTTCTCATCAGACAATTTAAAAGAAAGGTAAAATGCTAATATAAATCTTAAATTATCACAGCTAAATAAAGGAGCCGACGATAAAATATTTGAAATACTTCACATTTGTGCATTGATAATATTTTTACAAACTCTACTTTTAATTTTAATGAATGTGGTACCTTAACTAAACTGTTTGATCAATGATCAAACTTCATCAAAATACTGCATATAAACGAAACGTGTTGAACTATGAAAATGCAGATGTACATTTTTAATTCCAGTTTAAAGAAAAAGACACGGTCATAAGGCTGCAGAATAAATGTAAAACATGCATCGTGACAACATTGTAATGCAACAATAGCAGCTCCTCAATTCTCAGTAATAACACATTTCAGCAGTTTACAGCAATATTTCGTGTGTTTTATAATGATTTTTACCATACCTCTTATTACATTATCGTATCCTGCAAACCTATAATAGTTTATGTCATTCTTTGTATAGCCTGTTATACCACAAATGGTTAATAAAGTATCTGACAGTTTGTATTTGATACATCGCCAATGATGTTATTTTTAACTAATCCAGCCATTATAAATTTATCATTTGAATAGTAAATAAATGACATCACTCGTAGCTAATTTCCACAATGCTTATTTTATTTTATTTTGTTTTAATTAGATATTTATATATCTTGAACCATTTGTCCACTAATATGCTATGGAAATAGAGATGAATAAAAGTGTTTGTTTTTCGAGTTAAATGGTCAAGCACTGAAAATAGTTAAAAAGTCTATGGTAGTCATGTCGAAATGTCAGTATATCTATTATTTTTTACACGTATATCTCAGGTTAATGTTTCTAAAATATATCTGTATAAGTGTGTGTACCTGCAATAAAAATGTATTTTGATCTCAATTAGCGAGTATTAGAGCATAACAAATCCAAGCGCACACTGGTTGATCTTTATGTGTTGAGTAAATTGACGGTTAAAGTGATTTATTTTAAAAGTTGTTATACATAATAAATAAGATTATATTTTGCGCGATTTTATTAGGGTTTTATCAATATTCTAGCAGAATACGGAAAGGAACCTTGTATCACAACCAATTTGTATTGTTCCAATTAGTGAAAAAAATATGTTTATACTAAAATACGGAAATATTTTTTTTCAAGTGGGAGTGATATTTTGATAGATATTTATCTCGTTGCTTGCTATCAACAATGTAAAGATTTTGATGACGAAAGGGTTAAACAACTTTTTTCGACAATTTATTTATTTAACTCAACCAGCACGGACAAGAACAGTCAATAATACATACATAATCATGTTTTAATTATTTTATTAGAAGTGGACTCCACAATAGCGACCCGTAGTGCATGATCTTAGTGTAGGTCTGCTGATCATGGTTAAATTCAAATATGTAATTTATATCTGTAGTTGCTTTTTGGATGAAATAAAATGAGTCTGGGTCTATCATCATAATTAAAATCCGCTGTTATTATCATTTATGTTACTATTCTTGTCATCTCACTCAGTACAATATATGTATATATATGGCTAAGATGATGGGTTATGAGTAGTCATTAGATCATGATACCATGATCATGATGATGTATAATTAGAGCTCCTCGTTATATCCACTAATGATATTGCGGTATCAAATGTGTTGCTATTTTTGGTCTACCTGTTTTGCCACGGTTGCTGAATCGGCACTTTCTTATACCAGCCTGCCCTGCTGCGTTGACATAAAATAAATAATCTTATTTTACTAATCGGTTACATTTAATACTGAATATCAGCGGAGTTCCGTCATAAAAAAACCCATATTGATCACAAATTAATATATGACTTCCTTAAATAATATTACACTTTTTATGTCCTGTTAATCTGTATATGCGACACATCTGCACGTAGTCAGTCGCATTGCGCATATTCTGATGTGCAGAAATGATACAAATTATACAAGATACCTTTACATAAACCATTAAGCAATATCGTTATTATCATATGAAAATCGTATTTAAATATATTTCAAATTCCTAGCTGTCCCTGTTGTTAAAGGTCCAGACATAATTTCAGCCTCACATGATAAGTAGTTTAATTTGGCGTCGAATGTAATTAGCGTGAAGAGCGAGAGCACTAAGTGGACCAAACTAATGAAAGTATAAAGAATGTACTTTTCAGTAGATATCATAATTATGTATTTGACACATATTCTGATGTGCAGAAATGATAAAAATTATACAAGATACCTTTAAATAAACCATTAAGCAATATCGTTATTATCATATATACATATAATTTTTTTATAAAAACTAACATTTGGGCGATTTATGAAAATCGTATTTAAATATATTTCAAATTCCTAGCTGTCACTGTTATTAAAGGTCCAGACATAATTCCTGCCTCACATAATAAGTAGTTTAATTTGGCTTGGAATGTAACTAGCGTGAAGAGCGAGAGCACTAAGTGGACCAAACAATTCAAAGTATAAATAATGTACGTTTCAGTAGATATCATAATTATGTATTTGACACCTGAGTATTGATTAATTACAGTAGCAGAAATAGAGACTGGGTCATTTTAGCCAGAGTTTTTTTTCAAATATTATATATATATTATATATATTTCAGTCAATAACAGCTCTACCTATGGTTTATAATCGAGCAGCGGGTGAAAAATACAACCTATACTTACTATTTTTAATTTTTCAAATAAAGCACTGTAACTATATTTGTAAAAAAAACACTGGCTAAATTGACCCAGTCTCTATTTCTGCTACTGTAATTAATCAATACTCAGGTGTCAAATACATAATTATGATATCTACTGAAAAGTACATTATTTATACTTTAAATAGTTTGGTCCACTTAGTTCATCAACCTTAAACCGTTAACATTTACTTATTGGTCTAGATTTTGTTTTGTGGTTACTCATATGTTAGGTGTCGATGTCCTTTAAGAAATTATTGTTTGCTTGTTATTATGTATTTGTGGCTTCGCCATTTGTCGTGATGTTCATTATCCGGAGATTATATATTCACGGCGCGTTCTACTCAGACAAACACGGTTCAATTATTGAGAGCGTTCCCAGCGCATGTGCAAGATTAGTGTGCTTTTAATTGGATAGACTGATTTATTGCACGCGCTTTATTTCTACGATCACGGCGTATAATGATGGCAACATGCAGCCTATTGTTATATCATGTAACAAAAAACACCACAATAAAAATATGTTTTGAAGTGTTCAATTATTTTAAAATTATCACTATTATAGAGTAGGCCTATATGCATGTATATACTATGGATGTATACATGAACCTATAAGCCATACCATTACGGATTCAATATTCAAGTAGAATAACTTCAATCTGTAGTCAAATAATGAGTTTACACCTTGTCATGTTTCCTTTTTTGTTGCCACTGATTTTACCTTCATACTCTGATGACGACAAAAAAAACGATGAAGCATAATATTAATATATAATTATATTAAAGGGACCCCTTGGGATGAGATATTTTCAATGTTGTCAATTTTGAAAATTTAATGTATATGAAGCTATATAGCCAACTGGTCTTAGCTAAAATTACGAAAAAGTCAAAAAACAATTTTAAAGCACCAAAAAAGAGCGAAATAGTTGTATTTCCAGGTTGTATATTGCCATGTAAACAAAACAAGTCAGCAATATTAAGCACTTTACATCACATTCGCACGTATCAGACGGTAAGATCAGAGCAGTCGCCGCTAATTGGTGTCTCATAGTCAGGACACGGGAGGACACACCTGCAGCACTGATTGTCTACCCAACGGTGGGCCGATGCCATCAGCATGGGGCCCAATGCTGTGAAAAGATTCAATCGTCCTTCAGGTATACAAATAATTTGTTTGGGTTACTTCTGGTTTCATAGAAATGTTGATTAAAAATATTTATAAAAATATGAAAATTCTGAAAAAAATAAAAAAAGATCCGTGGGATACACTACTTCAGTGCGGAAGTAAAAACGAAAATTGATGTCATCCCAAGGGGCTGCTTTAACATATTATTGTTTTTAGAACAATTTGTTTGAAGAAGTAAATATGTAAGCACAGCACAGCACATTTACTATGAATCTAAATTACAGAGTTAATTTCTTGCCACCACGTTTGTACATACCACACTATCAACTTCATTATATCCTTGACTATAATATTGCTTCAATAGGGGTAATAAATACCGATGGTTGCCAAAGTAAATGGACTGGGGCTTTTATTGAGTGAATTCTAACACATAAATTGTAATTCGTCTATTGAATGCTTTATGTCAGACGATATTGACCAAGATCTAGAAGTCAACTCATCTCCAAATTTAAAAGCAATACATATCATACGTATATCCACATTTACATCTGCACTTGTGCGATATCTTATTTTTGAAATATTATAGACGTAAACAATTGCATGGCTAATCATCTTAACATTTTTGTTTCAGTCAAACTACTCCAGCAGTGACAGCCAGACACATAGGCTTCTCCATGCCATTTATTGAGAACGTAAATGGTCTACGTGAAAGTAAATTGATATGCCTTATCATGCTTACCGTGTATTAGTGTGTAAGCTGTCAAACATTGCCATCATCGTGATATATAGGTTTATGTCATATACTGACACGTAATATACACACACGCTGCCGGAACGAATGTATTTAATCAGGCTGGTTACGTATCAGCCATAACAAATATTTGTCAAAGTATTCCCCGCTTCAATAAATCTCGATGGCAAGACACCAACTTTAAAATGTCCCCGGTGTAATCAATTTGGTAAATAGGTGGCCATACAATCTTGAGGGAATATCCAAAGAATATGCAACAACCTTAATAAAAAACTTCGGGATATTAAAACAGCACAATAACAGATAAACAAATAATTTGAATGACTGCATTGACTACAAATTATTAGACATGCATGTGTACCATTAAATATGCTATTTTATACATTTTACTTATACATTTCAGTTATTTTTTATGCAACATACAATTTTTTGGTTATTCCATCACTTGCCAGTAAAAGTCAACAATATTATGTATCACACTTGATACCACAGTAACCCTGCTGAGCCTTAAAGTGATAAACCATTATTGGCGGTACAAGGCGGCCCAACAATGCACTGAGCCACATGGACAGCATAGAACAATTTTCCAATGTATTATCATATACATTTGTATGTGTGAAAACAGCTTCTGCAGAAGTGGTATCGCATGATAAATTGTAGGCCTATAGCTCTCACGTTGAAAACCGTTCTGCAGAAAAAGTTAGTTTTATACACACTAATGTATACAATGATACCTCGGAAAATTACTCAGAATACCGACGGTCAGCGCTTGGGCAGTTTACCACGGGTTTAATGACCTGATTACTTATTATTTTGGAGAGTATGTGCAGTGGACCAGCGATGGTCATCTGTGATAGGGTGTTTACGTAGCGTTATTGTTGTGTGGGCATACCATTCTAACCTTACTAGCGATGGAGAATGTTGCATTTAGCGCAATATAGGTTAAAACCCCGATTATAAATCAAAGTGTAATCCCTTCCACACAGTTGTATGTACATATACGTAGTTATGAAGAACTATATACTTGTATTCGTGTGCGTGAGGCTATTTGGAAAATAGGAACATGTATGCGTGTTCAGGATGTCTCAAAACGCCGATAGATTTAGTCTCCTTTTTTAATGATTAATTGTTTTGACACAGTGCTATAGTATGTATTATATTGATACTAAAACTGTACAGAGCATAGCCGCATATCAAGGATTGAAACTGCGTTCCACATTAGTCGAATAATAGAATATGTAAATATGTTTACATTTGGTGGAATTATGAATATTTAATGTTTTATACGCTGTCCTTGAAATACGCAATAAACTCGTATTCCACCCCTAATTTTAATAACAACTGTATGACGGCGGTGATTAGCCGATATTGTCATGTGACAGGCTGAACCAGTCTTCGATTGGTCGGGGGTGGAATACAAGACTTGGACTGTTATTACCAGGCCACATATCATATGAGAATATTAGGCCCTACACAAATACAGTAACATTTTGCATATCACTTTTCTGATATATTTAATTATCAAATTTTTATAATTATTCAAGTTTGTTTTGTTCATATCATTATATGTATGATTATATTTTGTTGCCATTTATATGTAAATGCTAATCAGGAACATACAACCCTTTTACTCCAATAAGCCATTTGCCGCTCAGTGAGGGTCTCAAGTGAAAGCGTCAAATTATGGACCTGTGTGATGGCTGGTAATAGATACCACCACGTGCTAATCCTTAACCCTTACAGCACGGGAATAGACTTTAGTCGTCAGAATCTGACGTCTGTAGACGTCAGATTCTGACGCCTATTGTCGATCTCCGCACGTAAGAGTCAACAATATTTTTAGTGGTCGTAGACCGATAACGTAGGTATTCAAATGAATTAGAAAGAGCTAAATAATTTTGTTATGACCATATCAAATTGAAAATAACCCTTTGGTCTCCATGGTTTACACAAAATAACTTAGAGTTGTAGGGGTTAAAGTGCTACGCTAGGCTGCCATTCCATGTGTCCGGTTGCGTTTGCCGCAAGGAAAATCCCTTGTGACGTCATTATTATTATTATTCCAGCAGAGCTCTAGGAAACCTATCAATAAATATGATGATGTAGGAAGAAATTGCCGTACCCGTACGCGTTTGCCGCATGGCAAGGCAACCGCATGCGGTAGTCGGACAATGGAACGACGGCCTAATAAAATTTCACACTTAAAATTGTGTCAGGGTGTCGCCTAAAAAAATCCACACTTAGAATTGTATCAGGGTGTCGTTGATTTATACATGCATTCCATCATGCTCGGCAGTGTCAGCCGTGGTAACGTGAGTTTAATAGAAGCAACATGCTGTCGTTAATTTTAGTATGACAGCTGTTAATTAAATTTAATATAATCATTCAGATTGTGCTACTCTGGCTTATCAAATCATTATGTCTAAGCAAGGAATACAAGTTATTGAACTACAAGGGGAATAGGGCCCGACCATACTTCGTTCCTCCTAATTTGAAAAAAACGTTACACTTTTAGTATGGTAAAACATATTCAAACTATCTGTGATACGCAAAATAACCTTAAGCATGCAGTTATAAATGACCCCTTTACCCATTACAGCGCGCGCGGAACGACTGTAAACATCTGACGTCTGTAGACGTCGGATCATGACGTCTAGAGTCGATCCCGCACGGCAAAAGTAAACATATTTCTAATGGCCGTGAACCCATATAGCAAAGTGAATCCCCTTTGGACTCTTGGTTTATACAAACATAATTCAGCGTTGTAAGGGTTGGTGGCGCATTCGGAAGATGTCACATTTGATATATGGTATCGCGTACGTTTTACTAAGTGGTAATTGAGATAATTGTAATTTTCTTGGATGAGAACACGAGAGTGCATCAATCTTCGTCAGGCACTTGATCGATGACATCAAGTTTCAGTAATATATCAATGGTATAAGAACACCCTGCTTAACGAGTCTAAACTTAGCTGCATGTAAACATGATAAAGTGTGTGCATGAGGGGGCCAAGTAAAACAAGTGTCATCCGTTCAGTATTATGCCATTAGAGAGCCAAGACTGGGCGAAAATGATTAGATTTGTCAAATCGGAGGCAAAGTAGTTTACATTTTTCTAATTGAATTTAACCGGTACATCTTCAAAACATAGATTTTATAACAATCTTACCATATTATATTAACTCTCACAGTGCGGTGATCGACTTGAGACGTCAAAATGTGACGTGGGACTACGTCTAAAGTCGACCCTCGCACTCTAAGAATACACTTATTTCAGATGGCATAATGAAAACATAGATATTCAAATGAAGGAGAAAAAAATAACTAAGACATTTGTGATGATTTTAAATTAACAGAACCCTTTGGCTTCCATGGATTATGCAAAAGTTTGTCAGCGCTTCAATGGTTAAAAACTGTTTAATCACTACTGAGCGGCTAGTTCGTATGTTATAGAGACATGATTTTAAGGCTTTTAAGCTTGACCACATGTTATCCACATAATTATGTTTTAAATATTGTCATGCGAAATTATGTGTATACTTTGTTATTATTATGGGTTCCAGGCGAGACATCGGTAATAAAAATCGAGTTCAAATTATAAGGCTCAAACGAATGACATTTACAAAGGTGTAATCGCAGCGCGGTTCAGTTGCAATAAAAAACAGTAAAAAATATTTGGTGAATGTACAGACTATCAGACAAAAGTTTAAAAAGACGCCGACAGAATCGTCCGAAGAAGACGTCATCTCGTAGGGGCAGACGCTTAAATATGATAATTATAAGGGTTGGGCTTTTCAGAACTACCTCGGAGTTTTCCTTTGACAGGAGCACGATTGTTGGCACGCAGTTGCCATCAAAAACTGTGAGGTGACGGTTACATCCATGCAGGTGACATAGGCAGCCTATTGGCAAGACAAAACACATGTTTCAAACCAGAACCGATATAATCGCATCAGGTGGGCCAGCATAATAATTAGCACCGCAATTGGTAATGCTCTCTGATGAATTTACTTACTTTTTACACACTGATGATTGACGTGATAGATGTTGGGGAAGAATAGAAAAGTGTATGAATCCACGCGAAATGCGATTTCACCTACGTAGAAAAGGAAGATATATGAATATAACCACTCAAACCCCCCAAAAATTAAAACAAAAGTTTCTCAACGGTTTTCTATCCTACTGGATATAGTGAATAATCAAAAAAAGTGTATCAAAATCTGACCCATAAAAGTCCGAAAATCCAAGATTTGGCCGTGAAAATCGGTAAAACCATCCTAAGTTGCCCAAAATTGTACAATTAAACGACGATTCTTGTTTATAATCCATGTTTTGAAGAGTTGGGGAGCTCGCTAGTTACAATTCTGGCGGTGTCAAAAAACTAAGATGGTAGTGGGGCTAGGAGGCAGAAGCAAAGGTCACAGGTTAATTTAAATGTAAAATAGGATTTTTCAACACATAAAAGTAAGAACAATGATTTAAGGTCATGATTTAAGGTCATCTTCAATTTTTCAACATAAGCATTCATGCGTTATTTTTTACACCATCTCTCAACACATTTAAGCATTTTTTTGTAGACCTTCTGGTGTTTCTGACATTAAAACCAGATCATCTGTAAGAGAGCGGTCACATATTAACATTATATATTTTACCCTACAATTACAGTTGTTAACTCCAGTAATCAAATCACGTGTATAGAAGTAGAATAACAGTAGTGATAATGAGTCAATCAATATGCAAAACCATTTATTTTCACTTAAGTTCCAGTATATAGGGACTTGATATAGTTACAATCAACGTTGTTTAATAAATTAACAATTCCCCTAAAACCACATCAAAATCCAATTCAATAAAAGCTGCAAATATATTTTCTATATTATCACTTCTGTTTCTGACTATACTAGAAATTACATACACGTGATCTGTACATGATCGATTTTTTTCCGAAGCCATTTTGGTCGTCAGAAATGAGTCCTATTACCTTCTAACTATTTTGCTAGAAGGTTATTTAACAGCTTTGTGTACAATTTACTGATTGATTATTGATTTTCCACTGACTAATTTCTCCATAATTAAGGGGAAGGTGGGGGTCATTTGCAACATTTTTTTGAATAGGCGACCTAATTTATTTCAGCGATATTGACGGAGTACAACCAGGGTCAAAACATGATCTGAAATACAATGTGCAGTAAGATATATTAATTAATTCATGTTTTCGAAATATATTTCTGGATATTGTTTGCACAAGCGGTTACTTAGATCTCGTGTTGCACTGACATCTTCAAATATATTTAGCTTTATATTTTAAAAAGAGAGCACCGCAGCAGCTTATGAGAGCACCGCAGCCTCACAGCAGCTGCTGGGAGCACTACAGCAGCTTATGGGAGCACCACAGCTGCTGCAGATGATGCTGGGAGCACCGCAGCAGTTGCAACAGTTGTTGGGAAAACCGCAGAGCTGTTGAGAGCACCGCAGCAGCTTATTGGAGCACCGCAGTAGCGATTTATTCATAATTACACACACAGCACAGAAAAGAAAATATAATTTTAAAATTGTCTTTTTATGGCTTGGAGTAAACATATTGATGTGAAAAACGGTATGCCCTCCATATATGGGACAGTGAAAATGAACAGGGAGACGCTTCCATGGGGCGTTAATTGAAATTCGCGTCTTTCTAGATTCATATCTGGGGTACAGCATCTTTGGATATTTTCATTTTCAGATTATCATGACATATATTGTACACCCACTGCGTGAAGTCAAAAAGACTTTCAAAATAGTAGGATATGACACTGTGCTATGCATGTCAAACATGGGCGATCTGTCTTGAACTTCGAAACAACATTCTTGTGATATCCCTATATATTCTAAAAATAAATTAACCATGTAAGTCTCTACCACGATGTCAAAATCTGGTGTTTAGAATGAAATGAAATGAATGGGGTTTTAGGCCACCTCTGTGCACATACGCTAAACTGGGCCATGTTTGAGATGTATGGTTCAACACACAAATATTTTTTACTAATGAATAGGTGCGCAGTTTTAACCGGAACTATCGATATCTTGTTTCCACTGCTGTGTAAATATTATAACAATTGACTTTTTAAAGGAAATTATGAATTTATTTGTAATGCCAATATGCTGTGTTTCCCAAGCTTGATCTAGCCCGGTTAGTTCAAGGACAGACTGCATACGCGAGTACCAGTTTGTGAACCCAGTGCCATCTAGCTCTAGTAGCATATTGTAGGCATTTCTAACATGGTGGTTCTGTGATAGGTCTAGAATTCTACACCAAAATTGTACAGCTTTATTATGCTACCTGAACTGTCCTGTGTCACCATATAGTTATTGCAGGAGTGGGCAATTGCTTCCTAACACCCAGAGTTGATTTAATAAATATTAGATGTATTCTTTCCAAATCATTATCACTATCACCTGTATACCATATATCACTTGCATGCTCTAATATGGACAGTATTGAACGCAATAGCATAGTGACAATTTAACGACTACAGGACGAGATTGCTTCTGTAGAGAAAGATAAAGAAAGATGTAGTGTTATATAAAAACCAAAGATATTTATCTTTTTCAGCTTTTTCTAATAAGTTATCACCATAGCAGAAGTTGTGACACTCTGACGTATGGCGTTTTTTTTAAATATGAGAGCTTTTGTTTTAGGAATGCCGACTCTTATATCCCACAGATAAGCATACTTATGCAGGGCAGTTAATTAAATTTTGCAATCCATTACAAGAATTTGAAAGAAAGGTCAAGATCGTCTGAAAATAACAAGTATACAAATAATAAAGTGTGTACGGGGATACCCTGAACTTGATTAAATGATTTAGTTATATCCTTTAGCCATTATGTAAATATTTCGGGGCAGAGTATACCACCATGCAGGACACCAAATTCGCTTTTTAATATCTCGCTGATGCACGAATCCCATTTTACACGGCACTCAGCTTTAGAGAACATATTCTTTATTACATTTATAAGTTGCCGTCTATTCCTCTGCTCAGTGATGTATAGTACATTGCCAATTTGTCAATATAGTCAACTGCTCATCTAAAATGACACATAGTATAAATATATTATCAATTTACGAAAAGTTACTTCTAAAGCCGGCTTGAAAGGGATCAGTATCATTGCATACATCATTTTTAAAAGACAATATGGTAATAAGTACAGATTCAAATAATTTCCCAATGCATGGCAGTACTGTAACTTTCCTGTAGATATCGGGCAGGTTATGGTCAGTTTTTTTGTGAACATGATGAATTATACCAGTGGTCCAACTTGATGGATATTCTCCATCGGCAATAAAGGTAATAAACATCAAAACTAGAGCTGACAAAGTTCATCACAACCATGCTTGTAAAATTCCGCAGGAATGCCATCTACATCAATTCTGCCGCTTTTTTTGCATTTTAACTTTCTAATTGCTTTTTGAATTTCATCTTTAGTTATGGGGCTGTTCAGGAACTGTAACAAATCGGATTCGTCATACCCTCCCTACTCATTGATATCATTTGGGCATGATGTGACTAGGCTTATTATATTATTCATGTGTCAAAATAGTTGACATGAGGAGGGTAGACTTCTGCTCACCATATTTCACAAATTGTGACAGGGTAGGATCTTTGGTTGAATGTCTGTGTTTTAAAGATTTTCAGAATTGGATGTTCTGTTTCCATGTCTACAAGCTGACTAAGTTTGACTTGCTGACAGTGTCTTTTCTTTTCCTGGATTAATTGGTTATATTGTCGTAACAGTATATTATATTCACCTTGGCGTTTGTTAAACTTTTTATGTTTAGCGATATTATTTAAAACATGTTTTAAGGATTATGTTTTTCTTACAATTTCATTTATGCTGCTTCTTTGGAAAAAATGGAGATATTGCATTTTCTAACGTACGATTGGAAATATCACATCGATTATTGCTATTACACCCTGCTGCGGCACATAGCATTTCTTGAAACGCAATACATTTCTGCTGATCTTGTAGAGATGCTTGGTATTCCATTTTTTTCATGTTGCCATATATAAACGTTGGAACATGGTGATAAGGCATTAACATGTGTTCATTTCTACTGAGCTTAACTCTTTCAATTTTGAATTGAGAATATGGAATTTTATAGGAAAATGATCCAATTCTACTAATTTCGGTAGCACTTTAAATTTTCTGATCATATAATCTTCTCTCAGTATCACATAATCAATAGTGCTTGCTCCCATGGGCAAGTAGTATGTATAACGGCCGATACCTTTCTCGTCAAACATTCGGTCATTGTATATTTTAAGTTCTGTGTTTATACACAAATTTAGCAGAGATCGTCCATATTTTGTTAATTAAAGCGTTCATTTAAAACATTGATATTATTATCGCAATCTGGAGCGCGGCCATTTCTACTATTAAGGTGACCACATAATATCAATTACTATTGCTACCATACATGCTAACTTGAGAAAACATTATTTGACAACATTAAAAATATTGGTCCTAAAGTCTTTTTTTTACAGATGATCGATGCATCAGTCTGAAATACGCACAATACGACCAAAAAAGCGAATACATCCTTACTTGACTTGGCATGTTCTTGTTTGAACCCCTTCAATTTTTTTGATTTTATCCTAATTGCATTTCATTTCCCGATTGTAATTTTTTATTGTATAATACTTACATATCACAGCGATGGTACATTATAATCTCGGTTTAGTTTTGCATAATTCTCAAATTACATGTTCACTAAATTACATCCAGTTTATATATATATTTTTGGTATATTTACATGGGGGGGGGGGATGTAATTAGGTGTGTCGTAGTAAATAGTTGCCTAGTCCTTGAATGTTGATCGCTTATAGCCCAACGGAACATTTAAAGAATGATTCAACTGCAAAACGCGCATGCCTGGGACGGTTAAGTGTAGGCCAACAGTAGCCTATTGAGTACAGATTGACGCCATTAATATAGCCACTGAACTGATTACAAGATACTAATTAAACGGGACACTGATCCAATACAATGCTGTTTTAATGCTAGGCCAACGTCCGCGACGCTGGCCCAACATTGAATCAACATTGAATAAATGTACAATGTTTGAGAGAAAGTCCTCCTGCCCAGCAAACACAAGACATTTGTATAACATTTATACAACGTCGGCACAACGTCTTCGACGTTGGTCCAACATTGCATAAAGTCATACAAATGTTTTGTGTTTACTGGGCATGTCAATACAAGCAGTTTCAAAATCCCCGCAGTAATACAGTCAGTTTGTTTGCAAGCCAGCGACCAAGCAGGGGTAAGAGCCAAGAGCTTTTAATTATAAACTCATAGATGTCGCTCAAGTATATATGAGCTTGCTGTGATTTGAGAACTTGCTCTTAATGAGGCTTTGGGTATGAAACGCATATTTATTATTATTATGGAATAGGGACTTGGCCTACCCACGGGCACTAGTGCCTACTGGGGGACCCTTGTCCCGCAAATTTTGACAGTTGACCACACCTTTAAATATTTTTGTCACAAAATAATGTGCTACTTTTTTACAGACAAAAGTTTGTTTAAAAACGCGCACAAAATCGTGCCCGTCTGTCAAATTGAATTGTGCAACTGTTCACAAATATAAAGGTGATTTCAAACTTCAACATATGAGAGAAACATATGAGTTGCATTTGAAAATTATTCAAATACGTGTCATACGCCCCTGAAATCATTGGAAATACAGGATTGTGCGCATACTCAAAAGTTTAAAGGACAGCCTGCCAATGTTTACAAATATCAGTCTATGAAAAGGGTATGGCCAGCATTATGTCCATCCTATCATGGCCAACGAAACCTGCTAGCTTATTGTTAGCGTATTAGTCAATATCAGGGACTCTCCGAGCTCATAGCTACTGTGCTTGCATGGTCACATGACTCAGAGCTACCTGTTTCGCGGATTGCCACATTGATTGTACTTGCATTATATAATATTTGATTTTTAAAATATCGTGTAATTTTTAACATTATCCTCATACATACTCCAATTACTGTAGCATAATTATGCACTTGTATATATTTTACGTTTCTACGCTTTCCAGAGTGTCTTTTTTGCTACTATATATATAAATAGCATGTCATACATAGTAGCTATTTTATCTCTGGTCTTGGTGCGGGAAACAAAATGATAGGCCCTATGTTATCCTGACAATGCCTTTCAATTTTATTTTAAGTAGCAGTCATTTATATTATCGTAATACCCAGTGTTTTTTATGGCAATGTCAGTTGACATGATTTTAGTTATGTATATCATACTATGTATATTGTCATATGAATTTAACAAATTAACAATGCTGTATATACATGTACTTATCTCTCTATTATTTCTATGACTTTCTTTCTGTCAATAAAATATCTGTCTTTCTGTCTATCTGGTAGCATTTACAACCCACATATCCAGTGTTCCAATAACACGTACGTACGTGAACAACTCTTGTAAACAGCCATTTTTTCACTGTACGGTACACTTCATGTCAGAATCAATTATGTCCACGTATTAGTTCAGTAGCCAAGAATGCATTTTTTACTTGACAATGCAAAAATACCCCCAAACGAGATTATTGTTGATTCTGGAATGGAAAGATCTGTAGAGTCAGGATCAGAACGATGCCAAGATTGCATCATTGAACATTTTCAGTTATTCAAGATGGCGCCCAAAATGGCCGCTGGCATAAACAAATTGCGTAAATTTTGTAACACCCCATTTTAACTAATTTGATGGTCAGTAAATTCATCTAGACCACTCCTGTATAATTTTAACGAATAATTAACTCTTTTAGTCCAAGAGGCTTTTTAGCGGACACCTCTATGATGTCAATTGGGACAAAATTATGTTTCCCTCTGGATCAGCTACTGATGGGTTGCATAATTCGATTAGGCTGATAGTCATATTCTTCTGGAGATGATAGAGAGGGACGCGGCGTAATGGCTAGAGCGCGGTGCTTTTCCAATGTCACTGCCTGCTGTGCGGTCTCGAATTATGTCCTTGAACAAGGCACTTTACCCTCACATGCTTTACTTGACTCAGGTGTAAATGAGTACCTGGTAGAACAGAGATGGCAATTTGTGCAACTAGTCCCTAGCGCCGAAACGGCTGCAAGTGCTGTATGCACCAAAAAGGGAGTTGAAATGGTACATGAATGAACAGGTCCAGTGACCAGGGTTAATATGTGTGAAGCGCACACAGCATTGTATTTGCGCTATATAAGAGCTCACCATTATTTTATACCAAGGAGAGCAATATGGGCACAGAACAGACCCTAACACAGGTTTTAAGATAAAGGCTAACTCGCGTGTTATATTTTGAACAACAGTTCCTTCTGAACTATAGGAGACCCAACAGTATACCCGCCTTCGGGCTGTTGTTCAACATAAGAAAACAATTTAATTAAACAGTGCAATTTATACCTGTTAGTATAATGATGCGTAGCTGTTTTGGGATTAAATGTTTCTCATTGAGACCATACGGATGATCTGTTGTAGATTGCCCTGATGCCAATTCTATCTGATTGCTAACTTTTTCTAGAGGAAATTGCGCAAACATATCAAAAAGTTATAAAAAGATATGCAGTTGATTCGTTCTGCTATAAATCATTCTGATTAAGATTATCTGAGATTGTTGGTAGTGGCCCAAATGAATTTCTTGACCCCAAAAATGTTAGTTTATACACCAAAGTCATGCTTCTATGTGTCTTAGAAGCCAATATATCATATATAATGATTTACCATGGCGGCTCTTTAAAATCCAAGATGATGGCTATATAAAAAGGATACTTTTTGGGTACCAAGCTTTACATGAATAATATATATATAATTACCTATCTCTGTGCAAATTTCCATGCTTTTGTCACATTTGGTACGATTGGTTAGTATCATGGACTTTAACAGCTCTACTAGAATATTAAGCTCATTTGATTTACTTTTAGGATATATTCACTGTCGAACATAAGTGGCCACCGGACGTCATTATACAGCCACATTAGGCTTACTGTCAGTAGCCAAATAGAAACGCTCGCGCGAAAAGGATTAAATATTGTTTAAGATGGTCTGTCAGTTGTCTCGATGGACTAATTCACCGTAAAACTAGTTGAAATGATGTATTACAAAAGACAATTGAGCTCAAATCAACCAAATTGAACAATTTCCTAAATCTGACTATGCACTGGCGGCCATCTTGGACACCACCTTGGATATCTAAACACAAATTATTTTACCAATAAACGTGACATTATAGTACTGATATCAATCGATCACCTTTAATTATGAATTAATTATTAGTGACCATTTTTTCCCCAATTACCATTCTGAAAGTGTTCGCTAAAATGTATCTTGGCTACAAGGGTTAAAAATACTTGAAAATTGTCTGGGAGTGGTCCAGATGGATTCACTGGCCATCAAACTAAATGAAATGATGTATTACAATAGAAACGCCAATTGGCCGCCATCTTGAATAATTAAATAACGTTCAAGGAACCGGCTTAGCATCATTAACTCTTCCTTTACCTTTACTATTCCTTTCCCCTGATAAAAGTACCCCCAGAAACCGACTTCTTTTTTAGGAGGACACCTGAGGTAGCTCCCATGCAAGAGAACATTGCGTCCATGTCACTGACCACTCTGGTTGGCGATTTTCAACCATGCATGTTATGAAATATCTCTATTGCAATTAATGCATGTACACATGTGGATTTCGCATAAATGCGAATTTGGTAAAGGAAGGTATTTTTCGCAGAAATGCGAAATTGGTAAAGTAAGAGTTAATATTCTGATTCTATATATCATTCACTACCAAAATCAACAAAAACCTCGTTTGGCAGTATGACCCCCATGGCTGCTGGACTATATGACAATATAATTAATCTATGAGTAACGTACACCTAGCATGTGGTATGACCTGGAACTGACCCCACCATAATGTATTCAGCAACCGATTGTGGTGATAACTTGGAGTAACGTACTAAAATAAAAGGTACCTTTGAAATGGGGGAAGATATCCCAAAATAGTAAAATCCAAGATGGCCGCCATCCATTTTCAAAACAACCGAAAATGTCATATATGGCACATCATAAAAATATAAATAAAATGTAATTTTTAATGGTTTGTTACACTCTGATTCTATTTCTGATATTTGCTTCAGTAAAACTGCAAAATCCGAATTGGTCGCCACCCAACTCTGTAATATTCATTCTATTCTGCCTTGCAAGAGTGATAACCAAGGCGCCACGATTCAATCGTTCCGTTCCAATTCAAAAACGATTGCATTGGTCAAGTTTCGCATTCATTTTAAAATATGCATAATAACTTTCCGACTAAGACTGGGTCAAGAGCTCTCTCTATATCTTGTCCAGCCTTATGGAACGCCCTGCCTGTGCCAATACGTAATGCCAAAACAATCTTAACATTCCGGAAATTACTTAGATATCACCTATTTGACCTGGCTTTTCCACCCTAATCCCTCAGCAGCCCTGATCCATGTTGACGAGCCTGCTTTAGCCTCGATTATGACACATGATCACGCTAAGGATTTGTGCGCCTTTGAGCTCGGTCCGCTGATGTTATAGGCGCTATAGAAGTTTCATTGATTAATTGATATCTGTAAAATGTTGCATCTTTCTAATAAAAATGTCATAGAAATATGATGAGAAATTGTTCTTTACGGTTTACTATTTTCTGATTGGAAATCTAACACAAATAATTATGTTAAAAGAATAGCAAAATCCGAGATGACCACCACCATTTGTTTCGAGTATCTTGGCACACAGCAAAAATAGTTAATTTTGCTTTAATACAAAAAGATTTATTTGCAGTGTATTCATCCAATATATGTGTTTATTGATTGCTATTTTAAGATATCTTCCCCACCTCATTCTAAGCCGGAAAAAGAATAAGACCGTTCGGCCTCGGCCTTTTCCACAGCTAAGAATGTAGAGCTCCTCGGGATTTATCCTATACACAAAACACATTATTCTAGTTGCGTGAACAGCATTTATAATGGTGAAGAAACTCAGTATTCACCTTTATGCAGATTATATCGTGCTTACTAGTTAGTGAGACAATTTGCAGTAGACTAGAGGATTGAAATGTGGTAATTTGTACGGATTTTCAAATAGCGAAAGATCTGAAGACCAGGCTGACCAGATGACTGAGCTCCAACGCTGACCCAACATTAATTATCACCAGCGTATATAATACACCAATAACCAGTGTGAAACTGATGCAAAAACAATATTATGACGTTGCTATATTGTTATAAAGTATCGTTGCCGACCAGGCTCTAAATGAGTTTCTATTCAAATTATTCCATTTATTCGTATTCCTTAGTTACTCTTCAATAGATTATTTTTAGTTTGATTGATGGAGGACATAGACCTACTGGTCATTACATAGCTGAGATGAAATATGAAAATCTGATATTTAGAGGTCGCCAACAGTCACTCATCCCAGGATCGATTCTCTATTTAGGCGCAATAATTAATTTACGCATAACACAATTCTAACACGTAATAATAACATTAACCACCTCCTAAACGTAATATGAATTCATATAATTATCTCACAAGGTGAAACTTCAATGCAAGCTGACAACAAATCAGTTATTAAAGGTACCCACACTGCCAACATCAATTTAATGTAACACCTATGTCAATATAAATAGTACTGGCGTATCAATCTGTGCAAGACTTCCGGATGCCAATCATATGTTTTCATCACTGTGTGAAATATTAAAAATAATAAATATTAAAACAAATCTATCGTGTAGCTATAGACTTCGACATAATAGTCATCGTCTTTTGCTCGAGTAGGCCTATACATTGCAATGTAAGCTACTTAATATTCTTTGTACAAATACACTAAGCTGGTTCAGTTACATTAACACAAACTCACTCACTTACTCGGCAGTGTGTTTGTTAGATTGCAATGTATTGATTTTTTTATTGATTTATTGATTCGTAACTTGTGTACTAAACATGTAAAAAAATTGTGTTTTTCAAACTGCACTCAGGCAAACCGGGCTTAACCCTTTAACCGCCAAATTATTCAATTTCAATTTACACCCACTTGAAGTTGTGTCTCGCTGACGCGATCCACAGCTTCAAGCGAGTGAAAATTATTCAGATTTGACACAATGGAGGTCAACTCTTTTCAAATCTTGCTGGTTGATGTCACATTTTATCTTTAACATATTAAAAATGTGGTACTTAATGTGCTAATAAAAATGGCACCGGCGGTTAAAGGGTTAATCATGTTAATTTCCCTTCTGAGTAAGCATTGTGGCAATCACCACGGTGTAATAATATAATTACAAATCAGACTATTTTATGTGAAGTATCACGCTATGACTTACGCAGAACCCAAGGTGGTGATAATATTGGCACAACTTCTGAGCGTGTCAACCTGACTGCGAGCGATTGCCAAGTGAATAATGTGCCGAGCAAGATTAAAGAGCCCAGTGTTTGCCCTGTTCAACCTATAACCGCAAAATTATTTAATTGGAATTATTTTTCACCCACTTGAAATTGTATCTTGCTGACGCGATCCACAACTTCAAATGAGTGAAAATTATTCAGATTTGACAAAATAGAGGATGGTAAAACGCTGGTATTTAATTTGCTAATAAGAAAGAATAGAATCTGGACTAGCGATTAAAGGGTTAAATATATTATCTTTATGTGCACGAAGTTATGTTTAGCTTAACTCACCAGGTCGTTCGTATGCACATTTTGGTAAAAAAAATGGGCAGCAATTTATATAATGGCAATGTGATTGAAAATGGCAATAAATACATGCGTGTTGAGGGGATTAATAAAACAAAAAAATAATAATGTTCTCAGCTGATTCAGTTTTTATGTTATATTCTTGCTCATTAGAACATGAATCTATCCGTGATTTCGTTAAACAAACCACTTGTTGCTGATAAAACGTTTTACTCCAGTTACCTTGTTTAGGACTAGATCTAGATCATTGTGATTGTTATAAGGAAACATCCACAAAGAATGGGACTAGCAGAAATCGAGCCGCACAATCTGCAACAACTCAGAATACCACATTTAAGATAAAACTAAAAATGAAGAAACCTGTCCCTTAATATGCCATTATTTCTGAAGCACCTTACATACTCAAATGATGCAAAGGAATGCAAACTCATTACAGCTCACTTTGAAAGAAAACAATAAACGCCTCCTTCGATTCAACATCTCCTAACTTTTCAAACTCTTTCTCCTTGTCCTACATTATTTCTTTTAAATTTCTCAGACCCGCCGGACACCTAAGTTGAAACACGGGACCAAAATAGATGCGAAGGAGTAAAAAATAAGAAATTGGATAAGGGACGGGTGAGTGGGGTCTGGTTGAACCGAGTTTTTATCAGATTTTTTATTTGTTTAACTTGATAAGCCCCTTTACCATGGTATGAGTATGCTCATATAAGAATACAATTGTCTTATGATATTATGAACAAACGCTTCTACGCGTATAACAAACAATAATAATGGAAATCATGCTAATTGTTTGGCGCTAAGTGCACAGGCAAATTGTGCATTCTTTCAATACATGTACTCTACTTCGAAGGCCTATACTACAGATGTCGACCTTTGTTGGAGCACAGCTCTTCCATCTTGATTCATTGGAACGAAGTGGTTCTACAGAGATATTGTTTCCAGGTAATCTCGTCGTAGATATAGAGGCTCCAGCAACATTCTTAACCCTTAACGAAATCATTTCAACAAAGCTCCATCAAACCACTCTATTACTCGTCCCATTGAATGGGCGACTCAATAATTACCATTTAATCAGTAAAAGAATTGCATCGCCCAGATTGTCACTTTGTGTGGTATTATGACAGATAGATTAGCTTTGCTCGTCCTTCAGAGCTATAGGGTGATCATTTAAACTAGACAAGATAATCGCTTGTTAACTAGAAGCTGTAATACCATTATTATCTGAGCTGTTATTTGGAACCATTAAAGACAGAATCACTCGTCATTTCCGTATACATAAATGCCCATTAGTAGTGATTTATAAGCGAATAATAACCAGTGCTCTCGTTTTCATAGAAATAGGTACACACCTTATCATGTTTATGCTGGCCTAATGATAAGTGACTCATTCATATACATGTATGTAAGCTGCTCTTTTGACAGTCGCAACAAAAATAAAGCAAAATGTTCAGAAACGCAATACTACTTCAATATCTGTTGAAATATTGGTCACAAAAGTGAAAAAAAAAATATATAAAAAAACATATTTATTAAGATGACTGGTATAAATGTACACATGGTTTGCGCTGACATTATTTTTTTGTTTTGATGACCAATCGATCACAACAGGGTATCTACATCTACTTGTGCGTTATGTGGTTATTGTAGTGTGTGCTACCCGTTATACACCAGTCACACAGTCACGACGTACAACCCACGCCTAGAGTGACAAACGATAGAGCAGTGCGTCGTTGTGCGTGCATGAATTTTGTCAGGATATAAGAAGAGCCAGCGAGTTTAAAGCGAATATACAGCGTGTTATAAATAAACCACTTGTATAAATCAGCAAATACACAGCGTTTCGACACCGTGTTGTGCATTAGCAGGGCGACAAAGTTAACGAATACACCGCACATCGCCAGCGCGAGGCAAAAATAAGTGAGAAAGCATTCAGCACGCCCCATTTACGTTAGATGTTCGCTGGACATGCGTTAGGAATACGTTGGATGGGCGTTAAATGCGCACTCAGTGCCGGTATTTTTTAGTTTTTTTGTGACCGTATGGCTCAATCACACATAGTTGATGCATGATCCAATCACTGAAAATTTAATATTTTTTGCAAGAGCATCTTTTGTACGTCGGTCATGCGTCAGCACTCGTTACTGGTGCGTGGAGGGCGCTGCATTAACTCTACGCATATTTTTGTGCGCGGTGTAATCGCCAAAAGAAGTTGGGTATGTTTAACATATGGAACTATTATAAACTCATAAATCTACTCACCAGAAGACCGCCAGCAACACGTAGGGCGCGCTAGAACAACATTATATCAACGCGAAATACGTTTGCTTTGTATCACATGGCTGCCCGTTGAGGGCGCCGGGCAGTCACGGGCAACGCGCCTGCCCTGCATGAGCGCTCAAAGCAAACGCTGGGCACATGCCCACAGTTCGCCCAGCGCTCGAGCAACAGGCTGTGACTATGTTATTTCTGCACCTTAACCCTTGGAGCCCTGGAGAACGACATTTTATTTTTAATCATATGAGGTGGTGTTTCACACGATACCCGGCTTTAAGTGCAGAATTTGTTTTTAATTTGTCGAAATTACGTCCAAACATATAATGTTATCATAAATTTAGGACATATTTTTTCTTTTAAAAATGGTTACATATGTTCAAAGCAAACTGATAAAATTTACAAAGCGCTGTTCATTCGCCCTTTGCGTTGAAAACACGCTGTGTATTCGCTACCAGGTTGCGACGTTTTTCACAATCAAGAATCAAATTGTTATTTTTTATTTCTTAGGCGTTGACTGTGCGTCGTATATGTTTGACTGGGGCAAACCTCGGTCAACGGAAACACAACGAGTTTAGAGCGTGTGCTCTACTTGTGCCTAGCGTTAGACTGGCGCTGGTCTGACGTTCTTCTACATTGACACGTGGAAAAATGCTCACATTTTTGACCATGCAGAAAATGTGCGCAGAGGTTGACGCACACGATCAACGAATAACGTTCATCCGACTTTCCCGTCAAATCACCAACAAATTATGACGCACGCCCAGCGAATCACAACGCACTGCCCAAAATTCTACATTTTATTGTGCGGTCGTGCGTGATGGTATGTGTGACTGGGCTTTAATACATGCAGTCACTACTACCCTACTTGTATGTTGAACGCATGTTTGGACCACGTCGCAGGGACTGTGGCCCAAATTGAGTCAAACAATAATAGGTACTCCTGTCTCTGATGGGCATGAGTGTGCAAACCGCGTGGACTCGGTTTTACTCGAGAATGTGTTTATAATGACAATAATAGATCATGAAAAACAGTGGTGTTCATTTTGTAATGCATGACCCTATATTGATGTCACCGGGAACAAAATTACGGCCTATTTCGCGTCATGCATAAATTCACCAATTAGACATTCAGCTGCACTAATGGATTGCTGAGATCATCCATAGAGTGCAAAATCAACATTGTGTGATAAAAAGGCACACGATATCAATAATCACCGATGTCTCACGTATTTATTACAATGTGATTGCAATATTGCATGCGGTTTCAGACGTATTTATGCTTAAGCTGCCACCTTGACTGGTATTTGGAAGGTTTATCTCTACAAAAGTGGCAGACATTTATTTTCATGGTGCACCAATTTCTCTTCCGGTATTGGCGATTTCTGGTATAAAATTAATTGATATAGTTAAGGTTTGAAACTATTATGTTTCTATATAGATTTGCATGTACAATTGTTTTTAACTATGGTTAAGATGACCATGCTAATGCCATAATATATTTTGTTGCTGTATTGGATATTTGGTAGCGCCAATGGATTTCTGGGACAATGGATTCCATATAAAATCAGTAAAAAATCTGGGATAAAAATTAGGCAAGCACTATCAATAATAGCCGATTTCTCACATTTTTTGTCAATTCTATGCCAACAAGGCAAGTTTCAGATGATGATACGAGGTGACAACATAATATCATTGTAGGCCTAATGTATCCACTCACCCTTATATAACATGTTGGAAAAAACGCAAGGTTGAATTTATTTGAAAACCAGGGACGATTGACAAAATGTACAGTGCAACCTGTACATACCGGACCCTGTCCGGAATCTTGTCTAAACCGTAATGATTACTTGGTCCCGAATTAATTACACTCAAAACAATACTAACTAAACCTAAACTAACAAACCGGAATGGATTTTTTTAGAGAAATTTTCAAAAAATCGTTTGTTAGTGCACTAAAGGTTAAACAAGGCGCGACAAGGTGATTTAACGTCCTGCTTGTTATGCAAAGGAAAAGGTGCGAAGTTAGTGTTGGTAACACCGTTCGCGAGCTAGAGAAATTATCAAAACTTTTACTTTGAGATTGGTAAGAATTTTCAACTACATAATGGATTAATAGAATAAATGGCTGATGAAATTGGACCCGCCATGCGATTGGGTACCTCCCCGCGGCTTTTTTAAAATTATTAATGAATCAATTAAAAACTTAAATTTAATGATTACATAACTAATTTTAAAACATTAAAAATCTCATCAAGCTAAAAGTTATGAATATTTTTCAAAAATTATTTTAGTTATCGAAACAGAAAGGACACGGCTATCATATCTACTATCAAAATCAATTTGGAAAATTTCGACTTTACGGCCCTTTTCGCTGGGTCACACATTTGGTAATATTGTAAAATATAAATAATTCTAAAACTGTTTGTGATATAGTCTGTGGGATGAACCACTTTTTATTTCGTGTCTGCGCCCAAAAGTTTTGAAGATTGTTTCTAACTCAGAATTTCATGCTGATTCTGAAAATCCATTTCTGAAATGCCTCAGACGCATTTTCCGACGTTTTTGCGTTTTTTTATACAAAAATTGTAAAATCGATATTATAACCCGTAGTCCAGGCACATTAGGTTTTGAGGTGGAATAAATTCGTAACAAGCTGATTTTTTCAAGAACTACACAGAATACAGTCCTGAAAAACATATTAAAAGTCCCCAAGAATCCCAGCTCAAAAAGTACCAAAATTCAAGACGGCCGCCAAAATCCGATTTCGGATAAGCGAAATGGACTGAATACAACCATTTTTTTCCATTTGCATCGTATCATTGTTTGACAGAGGACATCAACTAGCTCATATATCATAGAAGAAGAAGAATACTTGTTTATTTCACCACAAAAAAACACAATATAATTGATTCATAAACAAAAATACTACACCTGGGGTGAGGAGACATCCATAAGAACTTTGAAAGTTGCTGTCATAGATGCCACTTGGCTAAATGATGTACAGTGGAGACCCGGAAATCGGACCACCTATGGGACTGACTGAAAGTGGTCCCATTTTGGAATCGGTTCGATTTGTGAAACCAGCCAATTATGAATGGAGAGTCAGTCAGTCTGTTTATAGATATGCCTTGTTACGTGTTTATATGAAGGTCGATTATTAAACTAATGTATTGAATATGACGTCTAGATATAATAAAAAAAACACACAATTAAAAAAAGTTGTATTAAATGCATATAAAAATATATATGGAAAAAACATTATACATAATTATATTTATTACTGTAAAAAGTATGTAAACTGAAAATCGATCAGCCGTTAATAACCATATGACACCCAGAGTCCCTTGTTATGACTGTCAATATTATTTGATATGCTTTAATATAAATATTTTGCAAAGTTTGCAAATGTGTTTCAATGTGAAATTATCGAGCGTTAAGGTCTCACCACACTAATTCATTCGCGCATATCATTTTAAAGTTTAGGAATAGGAAAGTTAGTTCTTTTTTTTTTAATTTGTGGCTCTTTGCAGCAGCCTCTGTGGTACATATTACAGATATATCATTATGCTACCAATTAGAATCGATTCTGTGATGATTTGCTGTGGCAAAAGCATCGAAATAAGCAAAAATATGGTAACAGAAAGTCCTTGCGCTACCAGTATTACTAGGCTCTTCTCAAAACCGCACTCATTTTTTTCGCTAGGTCGCTCAGGGGAGAGTGGGCAAGAGGTTATTATGGGCCCAAATAAAAAATACGTCAGTTTCACATGCCTTTTCTATGTTTTATATTGAAAGAGAACAGACTGATGGTTCAAATATTATACAGTGGAGACCCGGAAATCGGACCACATATGGGACTGACTGAAAGTGGTCCCATTTTGGAATCGGTCCGATTTGTGAAACCAGCCAATTATGAATGGAGAGTCAGTCAGTCTGTTTATAGATATGCCTTGTTACGTGTTTATATGAAAGTCGATTATTAAACTAATGTATTGAATATGACGTCAGGATATTATAAAAAAAACACACAATTAAAAAAAGTTGTATTAAATGCATATAAAAATATATATGGAAAAAACATTATACATAATTATATTTATCACTGTAAAAAGTCTGTCAACTGAAAATCGATCAGCCGTTAATAACCCTATGACACCCAAAGTCCCTTGTTATGACTGTCAATGTTGTTTGATATGCTTTAATATAAAAAACAGCGAAATTAACTAGCTCCTAATTATTTTAATTGATTTCGAAGTGACATAAAAAGCAGCCTAGCGAATTATAATCTTCTCGAATTATGATCATGTTATAAATTTGATAATCTGTTTGTTTGTATCGCTTGTATTAATTTTTTTTGTTTCCTAATTCAGTATCTATTTATACGCTAGACCTATTTGTATTAGACACTCATAGCCCTTACATATCCTGCGTGATTAAATGATTGTTGCACGCCGAATGTTTTTGTCAGATGTTCGAAAATCAAATTGAACTTTGTGGTTCCTATAGACCAGTAACTCAAATATTGCTGCAACACTTACAGTGCTAATACAACTTCCTATAACTTAACAAATTAATAAATATAAGGAGTCAACTTAAATTGTGTTGTTTTATCTTAGCAACATACACTTTCACACTAAGCTGTCATCGTAAGTTCGCGCTCTGTAAATTATTTTGTACTGTATTAAGAAAGAGAGAAAATCGTAGGAGCTAAACACTACACCGTTGATAATCAACCAACCGAAGAGGCGCGACTCAAGGAAGGGACATGACATGATAAGGCGACTGATTGCAATTTGCACTGATGACAATGTTTAAATGTTGCATTAAACATTGTATGACTTATCTCGCCAGCGCTAATCCTTCCCGTGATCCAATCACCGCTGGCCACTTTTGTGGATCAAGTCAGCTCCGTTCCTCTTAGTAGATCCAGCCAACGCTGGTCCCTTACTGGATTCAACCAGATCTGGTCCCTTTATTAGATCCAACCAGGGCTAGTGAATTTAGTAAATTATGCCAGTGCTGGTCCCTTAGTGGATCCAGCTACAGCTGGTCCCATTAGTGAATGCAGCCGCAGTTGGTCCCTTAATTGATGCATATATAACTGTAAAAGTGTGATTTTTTTTGCTGGTCCGTTTTTCGAGTCCTTTTATGATTTGGGACTGAAAAAAGGTGGTCCGTCGCGGGTCGGTCCGCTTTCTGAATCTGATAATACATTATGTGAATGGGGAAATATTTGGGACTGAAAAAAGATGGTCTGTATTAACAGTAATAAATAAATGTTTACAGCTGTTATAACATTTTATATAGCGCGAAATAAACAAAATAAAGACACAAAAACGTTATTATGTAATTAAGTTAGGACAACAAAAATATATGGAAGAAAAAAGTATTTCCCTCGTGATTATTTCGCTTTTCTTGAAATTGTACTTAGCGGGTAGATATATGAAAATAACCCTCCCCCCCCCAAAAAAAAAAAAAAAGTTTTTCAACGGTTTTTTATCATACTGAATATAGTAAATGAACAAAAAATCTATCAAAATCTGACTCATAAAAATCCGCAAATCCAAGATGGCCGCTATTGGCCGGAAAAAGTCGGTAAAACCATGCTAATTTGCCTAACTTTACACTTAAACCACTAATCTTGTTTATAATCCATATTTTTAAGAGTTGGGGAACTCATTAGTCACAGTAACATTATGGCGGTGTCAAAATCTTAGATGGCGGTGGGGCCAGGGGGAATCTAAGGTCAAAGGTCAATTAAAAGGTAAAAGCAGATTTTTCAACAAATAAAGTAAGTGTAATATCATATCCTTCTTCGTGTAATTTTGACTAGAAAATACATTCCTTGTATTATTTTCATCATTCAAGGTCATCTTCAATGTCAAAAGGTAAACTTCAAGGTCAAGTAATTGAACATTTGATTTTTACCAAATAAAGCTAAGGGCATGTGTAATACCTCATTTTCATGTGATTTTGACTGGTAAATTATTTCATGGTATTATGCTTGTAATTCAAGGTGACATTCAAAGTCAAAAGGTCAAAAATTAAAGGCACATTCCTCAAGGTATTATTTTCAAAAAAAAAAACGAATATCATATTTGTGGCTATAAGGTTAATTAGCTTTTTTGACTGGATACAATGTTCTTGTTCCTTCCTATCGTCCTTGAACGCTTTACCGTCGCTATGGAACGCCGCCAGAGGCTCTGTAACGTCCCCCAATCGCCCTTACACACTTTCCCATCGCCATTTAACCACCCCCCGTCACCCTTTCACACTTACTCATTACATTTTGACGTCTCCCCATCACAATATAACACATTTTTGGGCTTACCATTGCCATGTAACACCTTGTTGTAGTGCTTTAGCCCCTCATCGCTGTTCTATAACGCCTCTTTGTTGCATTTTAACGCCCCCCCCCCCTGTTTTCCTTAGTTGCCTGATGCCCTTTGATGCACTTTAACATCGGTTCGTCGCCCTTTATGCATCTGTGTCGGCCTTTGACTCCTCTTCTTCGTAAATGAAGGCCTTTTCATCACCCTTTAGCGCCTCTCCGTTACCCTTTAACACATTTTTATCGCCCTCTAACGTCACCCTATTGCCCTTAAACGCGCCCCGTCACTTTTGAACGAATCTTAGCCGTCCTTTTGCGCCTCCCCATTGCTTGAATTCATCGCTCTTTGGCGCTTTACCATCGCCATTAAAGGCATCTGCGTCACCTTTTACCGCTTTCTTGCCGCCCTTGCACACCTTCACATCGTCATTTAATGCTTCCTTGTCTCCCTTTGTCTTTGCCTTTGCCCTTTTTAACTCATCTCCGTCGTCATTCAACGCCTTCACATCGCTCTCAAACGTCCATTAAAGCCTCTTTATCTCCTTTCAATGCCTTCCCATTGCCATTTAACGCCTCTGGCCTTTTACGTGTAAGGCCTTGTTATTTTTTAAAATGACACAAAGGTGATTTGATTTTTCCACCTTGAGCATGCTTAATCATTACCAGAATTAGATTATCCAGTGAATATCACACCTGAACGAGGTATGATTCGTTCTCTAATTTGTGGCATATATGTTTTGTACCTTCCCCGAAAATTTAGAGGGGTGGAGAAGGGGGGGGGGTGTACACACATGCTTTTGCTTGAAAACGATTTAAATAAAATAAATGATGTAAACACAATGTACGTGTATTCCCTGAATGTCACTGCTTATTCATGATATATCGCCCAGTCAATGTATGTTCGACACTGTTTCCATGACACAGTTACTCTGGCATGTATAAGCTAAAATATATGAAGGGCAAACATATTGCGTTTAGAAAATATTATCAAGACAATTTAAACAATATGGACCAAGTGCTGTTTTTTTGTGATGACTCACAAATATTCGAGTAAATTATATTTAAAAAGGTCAGAATAACTGTTGTAGCCCTATATCCAAAAACGTTGTACAAGTTATAATCTACATCACTATACAAATACATGCAACTTGCAGTATGTTATTATTCGGACATCAGGACATTGTGCCAGTAAATATTGCGACATTTAGTACTTTAAGTAAACATATAACAGCAGTTATATACATTACATCATTCATAGCAATTTTCTTCTGGTCCCTTGTGGCCATCTTGGATTTAACACCTTTCCGATAGTCAGATTTTTTTTCCTGTGATGGATTACATCCCACAGGTGACAAAACCACTGGATGTTTGCATAAATTGACCGGCCATACCAGAAATGGATTTCCAGTAGTATAGGCTAAGCTGGGTCGGTTATCTCTTTATACACGGAAAATAGGTATTACACTTACTACTTATTAAAAATCATGTGTTGGTCTCTTAACTTTAACATTGACGTTTTGACATTGAAGACCTTTAATCTTCAAAAAAAAAATACTTTTTTACATTTTGACCTTGGTATGTCTTTTTTTTATTTTGAAGGTGTCGTTGGATCACCACCAAAGTAATACCATAAATGGATTTTACAGTAAAAATCACACCAAAGAGAGATATTTCATATGATGTTTGTTGATATTTGAACTTGTTAAAAATAATATTTTGAGGAATTGGTACTTAAAATTGACCTTTTGATCTTAAAGGTCACCTTGAATCACAAACATTATACCATAAAATGATTTACCAGTCAAAATCCCATAAAAATAAGGTATTACACATGATCTTGGCTTTATTTGGTAAAAATCAAATTTTCAATTACTTGACCTTGAAGTTGACCTTTTGACATTGAAGATGACCTTAAATCATGAACATAATATAAGGAATGGATTTTCTAGTTAAAATTACACAAAGATAAGGTATTACACTTGTTCCTACGTTTATTTGTTGAAAAATCATCCTTTTTCACCTTTTAAATTGACCTTTGGCCTTGGTTTCTGCCCTCTAGTCCCACCGCCATCAAAGATTTTTGACAGTTCCAGAATGTTATTGTAACCAATACGTTCCCCAACTCTTAAAAACATTGATTATAAACAGGAATCACAGTTTAAGTGTAAAATTTTGGGCAAATTAGGATGGTTTTATCGATTTTTACGGCTAATGGCGGCCATCTTTGATTTGCGGACTTTTCTGAGCCATATTTTGATAGATTTTTTGGGGGGCATTGACTATATCCAGTAGGATAGAAAACAGTTGAGAAACCTTTTGTTTTAATTTTTGGGGTCATGTGGTATATCGAACCATCTAGATTATAATGGCATTATTGAGCAAAACTAAATAAGGTGGAAATTGAATAGTGCGTAGAAAACAAATATGAAATATGTTATTTTTTCTTAAATAAGGATTGGTGTCGAGTTTATTAAAATCAGTAGACTATATCCAATACATTTACGTGAAAAATCATGTTTGACTAGACCATTCCGTATCTGGTTACTTCCTCGTGTCGAATAGCTGTGGACTATAGCATTTGTTGCAAAATTATAATTAGTGAAAAAATATGGAAGAAGATTATTTATATAATTATAATAAAATTTTATTTTTTGCAGATAATAAATGTTATTTATTTTCAGTATTTCAAGTTTTTTGACAATAGGATCTGAGTGTGAATAGAACTCACTCTTTGAAATTATGCGAATAGCTTTTTTTTGTAGTTTGTGTATTTGTTTCGAGCATGTATACAATATTTAAATTGGGCAGGATGAGAGAATTATATATGGTAAGTAATGCGTTTTCAGGGAGCTCATATCTTGATTTGTTTATTATGCCTATGGTTTTAGAGATTGTATTAGCTATTTTTGGCTATATGTTGTTTCCAATTTGAATGCTTGCTTAGCATAAGTACTAAGTAATTAAACTCGTCGACACATTCTATGTTCGTGTTATTGATTGTCAGGGTGGGGGCCCTGGGGTAGTGGTTAGCACCGCTGCCTTTCACGCCAGAGTCCGGGGTTCGGTTCCCGGTCTCGGCGGTTTGAAAGAAACAAAATTGTTTCTTCCCCATCCACGTGTGAAAGTTAGTATTGTGGGGAGCCTCCGTGACCGAGAGGTAGCGTGCTCGGCCTCAGACCGCCAGGGCTCGAATTTCGAATCCTGTGTCTGGAGGACAGTGTCATCTCAATCATCTCACCATCCTCAGGAGGTTCTCCTGGCCCAGTTTAGCCTATATGTGCACAAAGGTGGCCTAAAGCCCGATTCATTTCATTTCATTTTTTTATTGATTGTCAATTTTGGTATTTCGACGCGCTTTTGTGGTTTTGTGAAAAACATATATTTTGATTGTTGTAAATCTAAGGAAAGTTTGTGTTTTATATTAACCAGTCACTAAATTTCTGCAGCTTCATGTTTATCATGTTATTGCTGAATGTAGAATAGTTGTGGTGTTTAAAATCAGATAAGTTTGCCAACAAGGTCGCATCGTCGGCATCTAAGCGACACTACACGTCCGCTGTACTGAGCTGACACCCTTGTCGTGTTGCCACAAACAAAAATTAAATGACAAAAGAGTTAGAAAAATACATATATGTATATGTATCATAGGGTGAATGTAATAAAAAGAGGAAACAATGTATTCTGTCTTAATGGCACAATACATTGGAATCTATGTGTCCATGATATATGGTAATATAATTCAAGTATAACACTGAACGCATTTACACAATAAACCTTGCCTTTACAGAATAACAGATATGTTTTTGTTAATGTGATCAGTGATGAAAAATATTTAAAAAGGCTTTAGAACATATATGATATATTATTAAGTAAAATAATATAATCTATCGTAAAAGTAAACCAATGTATAGGCCAATATTTTAAATAGTATAACATTTTCATCATTATAGTCACGTTTTCTTTCACAATTGTAAATTATTGATAAAATAATAGATGTAGTAATAATAATAATTTTATTATATGTGATAAGTGAACAGCTTATAAGCCTAACGTTTACCAAAATATGTTTGTATTATCAAAAAAGAAACTGAACAGGGATCGACGTTGCAATGTTCAGCGGCATGGAGAGGCTCCTCATTAACATCCATACTGCCCAGAGAGAGATTCATATCACCAAGTAAGCATGCATAATTATCAGAATGACTGCGCACAGGAGAGGTAGTCTCACTAAAGCTTTACGTGTCTCCGTATAGGATAAGATCCAAGGCCGTAGGCCGAGGCCTTTTTCACAGCTATGAGTGCAGAGCTCCGAGGGTCTTAACTGACTTGAAAAACATCCAAGCAAAATGAGGATCCCTCATAATCAGCAGTTCGATCACACCTGACTGATTTTAAAACCATAGGACTACCATAATAATTGATCTGTAACAGGTCAACAATAACTCTCCATTCCCGGCTTAGAATGTAGTGGTCGGACAAAGCAAATAATGTAGTAGTGTGTTTTAAAACTATAATACTGCTTAATCAAAGCGTTCGATATTGGCACATCTGCTGATGCACATAAAATAAAATAATAAGAATAAATAATAAGATAATAATGCTATATTGAATCCGATGTCTCCATTACTTTCCATACATGATCTTATCAGTCGTGTATTAAACTTGTTCTTGTACACTACTGTTGTTTTCAAATTCATTTACTGTATGAACAGAGAGTGGTGCATTTGGGGATAGCCAGAATCTGAGCACAAAACAACATCTTGAACTGGGAAAAACAATACAACTTCAATTTATGTAAGTATTCTCAATTTCTTAGTGTAATATGTATTAAAACAGCTCCGCCAATATCATGAATGCGGATAGACGTAAGCTCAAGTCGCATACTATAATGGATCGCTGCTTATTTTATAATGTGATTTCAGGTGGCAGTGTGACTATACACGTGGCACGGCACGCACTAAAGTTTTCCACACTGCCTCTCAACACATTTTTTTTAAATAATCACTATTCTATGTAGTCCTATATACATGTATATACTATAGATGTATGCATGAACAGATTCAATATTCAAGTAGAATAACGATGCTATATAGGAATCGCTGTGTCCATCTACCACTGACCAGATATTATGTAGGAATCGCTGTTTCCACCTACCACTGACAGGATGCTATATAGGAATCGCTGTGTCCACCTACCACTGACAGGATGCTATGTAGGAATCGCTGTGTCTACCTACCACTGACAGGATGCTATATAGGAATCGCTGTGTCCATCTACCACTGACCAGATGTTATGTAGGAATCGCTGTGTCCATCTAACACTGACCAGATATTATGTAGGAATCGCTGTTTCCACCTACCACTGACAGGATGCTATATAGGAATCGCTGTGTCCACCTACCACTGACAGGATGCTATGTAGGAATCGCTGTGTCTACCTACCACTGACAGGATGCTATATAGGAATCGCTGTGTCCATCTACCACTGACCAGATGTTATGTAGGAATCGCTGTGTCCACCTACCACTGACAGGATGCTATATAGGAATCGCTGTGTCCACCTACCACTGACCAGATGTTATGTAGGAATCGCTGTGTCCACCTACCACTGACCGGATGCGATATAGCAATCGCTGTGTCTACCTACCACTGACAGGATGCTATATAGGAATCGCTGTGTCCACCTACCACTGACCAGATGTTATGTAGGAGTCGCTGTGTCCACCTACCACTGACAGGATGCTATGTAGGAATCGCTGTGTCCACCTACCACTGACCAGATGTTATGTAGGAATCGTTGTGTCCATCTACCACTGACCAGATGTTATGTAGGAATCGTTGTGTCCATCTACCACTGACCAGATGCGATATAGCAACCGCTGCTTCCACCTACCACTGACCAGATGCTATGTAGGCATCGCTGTGTCCATCTACCACTGACCAGATGTTATATAGGAATCGCTGTGTCCACCTACCACTGACAGGATGCTATGTAGGAATCGCTGTGTCCATCTACCACTGACCAGATGTTATGTAGGAATCGCTGTGTCCACCTACCACTGACAGGATGCTATGTAGGAATCGCTGTGTCCATCTACCACTGACCAGATGTTATGTAGGAATCGCTGTGTCCACCTACCACTGACCAGACGTTATGTAGGAATCGCTGTGTCCATCTACCACTGACCAGATGTTATGTAGGAATCGCTGTGTCCACCTACCACTGACCAGATGCTATATAGGAATCGCTGTGTCCATCTACCACTGACCAGATGTTATGTAGGAATCGCTGTGTCCACCTACCACTGACCAGATGCTATATAGGAATCGCTGTGTCCATCTACCACTGACCAGATGTTATGTAGGAATCGCTGTGTCCACCTACCACTGACCAGATGTTATGTAGGAATCGCTGTGTCCACCTACCACTGACCAGATGCTATATAGGAATCGCTGTGTCCATCTACCACTGACCAGATGTTATGTAGGAATCGCTGTGTCCACCTACCACTGACCAGACGTTATGTAGGAATCGCTGTGTCCACCTACCACTGACCAGATGCTATGTAGGAATCGCTGTGTCCATCTACCACTGACCAGATGTTATGTAGGAATCGCTGTGTCCACCTACCACTGACCAGATGCTATATAGGAATCGCTGTGTCCACCTACCACTGACCAGATGTTATGTAGGAATCGCTGTGTCCACCTACCACTGACCGGATGCTATGTAGGAATCGCTGTGTCCACCTACCACTGACCAGATGTTATGTAGGAATCGCTGTGTCCATCTACCACTGACCAGATGTTATGTAGGAATCGCTGTGTCCACCTACCACTGACCAGATGCTATATAGGAATCGCTGTGTCCACCTACCACTGACCAGATGTTATGTAGGAATCGCTGTGTCCACCTACCACTGACCGGATGCTATGTAGGAATCGCTGTGTCCACCTACCACTGACCAGATGTTATGTAGGAATCGCTGTGTCCACCTACCACTGACCAGATGTTATGTAGGAATCACTGTGTCCATCTACCACTGACCAGATGTTATGTAGGAATCGCTGTGTCCACCTACCACTGACCAGATGTTATGTAGGAATCGCTGTGTCCACCTACCACTGACCGGATGTTATGTAGGAATAGCTGTGTCCACCTACCACTGACCAGATGTTATGTAGGAATCGATGTATCCATCTACCACTGACAGGATGCTATGTAGGAATCGTTGTGTCCACCTACCACTGACAGGATGCTATGTAGGAATCGCTGTGTCCACCTACCACTGACCAGATGTTATGTAGGAATCGCTGTGTCCACCTACCACTGACCAGATGTTATGTAGGAATCGCTGTGTCCACCTACCACTGACAGGATGCTATATAGGAATCTCTGTGTCCACCTACCACTGACCGGATGCTATGTAGGAATCGCTGTGTCCACCTACCACTGACCAGATGTTATGTAGGAATCGCTGTGTCCACCTACCACTGACCAGATGTTATGTAGGAATCGTTGTGTCCACCTACCACTGACCAGATGTTATGTAGGAATCGCTGTGTCCATCTACCACTGACCAGATGTTATGTAGGATCCGCTGTGTCCACCTACCACTGACCAGATGCTATGTAGGAATCGCTGTGTCCATCTACCACTGACCAGATGTTATGTAGGAATCGCTGTGTCCATCTACCACTGACAGGATGCTATATAGGAATCGCTGTGTCCATCTACCACTGACCAGATGTTATGTAGGAATCGCTGTGTCCATCTACCACTGACCAGATGTTATGTAGGATCCGCTGTGTCCATCTACCACTGACCAGATGTTATGTAGGAATCGCTGTGTCCACCTACCACTGACCGAATGCGATATAGCAATCGCTGTGTCCACCTACCACTGACAGGATGCTATGTAGGAATCGCTGTGTCCACCTACCACTGACCAGATGTTATGTAGGAATCGCTGTGTCCATCTACCACTGACCAGATGTTATGTAGGAGTCGCTGTGTCCACCTACCACTGACCAGATGTTATGTAGGAATCGCTGTGTCCATCTACCACTGACCAGATGTTATGTAGGAGTCGCTGTGTCCACCTACCACTGACCAGATGTTATGTAGGAATCGCTGTGTCCATCTACCACTGACCGGATGCTATGTAGGAATCGCTGTGTCCATCTACCACTGACCAGATGTTATGTAGCAATCGCTGTGTCCATCTACCACTGACCAGATGTTATGTAGGAATCGCTGTGTCCACCTACCACTGACCAGATGTTATGTAGGAATCGCTGTGTCCACCTACCACTGACCAGATGCTATGTAGGAATCGCTGTGTCCACCTACCACTGACAGGATGCTATATAGGAATCGTTGTGTCCACCTACCACTGACAGGATGCTATATAGGAATCGCTGTGTCCATCTACCACTGACCAGATGTTATGTAGGAATCGCTGTATCCATCTACCACTGACCAGATGCTATGTAGGAATCGCTGTGTCCACCTACCACTGACCAGATGTTATGTAGGAATCGCTGTGTCCACCTACCACTGACCAGATGTTATGTAGGAATCGCTGTGTCCACCTACCACTGACCAGATGCTATGTAGGAATCGCTGTGTTCATCTACCACTGACCAGATGCTATGTAGGAATCGCTGTGTCCACCTACCACTGACCAGATGTTATGTAGGAATCGCTGTGTCCACCTACCACTGACCAGATGTTATGTAGGAATCGCTGTGTCCACCTACCACTGACCAGATGTTATGTAGGAATCGCTGTGTCCACCTACCACTGACCAGACGTTATGTAGGAATCGCTGTGTCCACCTACCACTGACCAGATGTTATGTAGGAATCGCTGTATCCATCTACCACTGACCAGATGTTATGTAGGAATCGCTGTGTCCACCTACCACTGACCAGATGTTATGTAGGAATCGCTGTGTCCACCTACCACTGACCAGATGTTATGTAGGAATCGCTGTGTCCATCTACCACTGACAGGATGCTATATAGGAATCGTTGTGTCCACCTACCACTGACCAGACGTTATGTAGGAATCGCTGTGTCCACCTACCACTGACCAGATGTTATGTAGGAATCGCTGTGTCCACCTACCACTGACCGGATGCGATATAGCAATCGCTGTGTCTACCTACCACTGACCAGATGCTATGTAGGAATCGCTGTGTCCACCTACCACTGACAGGATGCTATATAGGAATCGCTGTGTCCACCTACCACTGACCAGATGTTATGTAGGAATCGCTGTGTCCACCTACCACTGACCGGATGCGATATAGCAATCGCTGTGTCTACCTACCACTGACCAGATGCTATGTAGGAATCGCTGTGTCCACCTACCACTGACAGGATGCTATGTAGGAATCGCTGTGTCCATCTACCACTGACCAGATGTTATGTAGGAATCGCTGTGTCCACCTACCACTGACAGGATGCTATATAGGAATCGCTGTGTCCACCTACCACTGACCAGACGTTATGTAGGAATCGCTGTGTCCACCTACCACTGACCAGATGTTATGTAGGAATCGCTGTGTCCACCTACCACTGACCGGATGCGATATAGCAATCGCTGTGTCTACCTACCACTGACCAGATGCTATGTAGGAATCGCTGTGTCCACCTACCACTGACAGGATGCTATATAGGAATCGCTGTGTCCACCTACCACTGACCAGATGTTATGTAGGAATCGCTGTGTCCACCTACCACTGACCGGATGCGATATAGCAATCGCTGTGTCTACCTACCACTGACCAGATGCTATGTAGGAATCGCTGTGTCCACCTACCACTGACAGGATGCTATGTAGGAATCGCTGTGTCCATCTACCACTGACCAGAAGCTATATAGGAATCGCTGTGTCCACCTACCACTGACCAGATGTTATGTAGGAATCGCTGTGTCCACCTACCACTGACAGGATGCTATATAGGAATCGCTGTGTCCACCTACCACTGACCGGATGCTATGTAGGAATCGCTGTGTCCACCTACCACTGACCGGATGCGATATAGCAATCGCTGTGTCTACCTACCACTGACCAGATGTTATGTAGGAATCGCTGTGTCCACCTACCACTGACAGGATGCTATATAGGAATCGCTGTGTCCACCTACCACTGACCAGATGTTATGTAGGAATCGCTGTGTCCACCTACCACTGACCGGATGTTATGTAGGAATCGCTGTGTCCACCTACCACTGACAGGATGCTATGTAGGAATCGCTGTGTCCACCTACCACTGACAGGATGCTATGTAGGTATCGCTGTGTCCACCTACCACTGACCGGATGCTATGTAGGTATCGCTGTGTCCACCTACCACTGACAGGATGCTATATAGGAATCGCTGTGTCCACCTACCACTGACCGGATGCTATATAGGAATCGCTGTGTCCACCTACCACTGACCAGATGTTATGTAGGAATCGCTGTGTCCACCTACCACTGACAGGATGCTATATAGGAATCGCTGTGTCCACCTACCACTGACCGGATGCTATGTAGGAATCGCTGTGTCCACCTACCACTGACCGGATGCGATATAGCAATCGCTGTGTCTACCTACCACTGACCAGATGCTATGTAGGAATCGCTGTGTGCACCTACCACTGACCAGATGTTATGTAGGAATCGCTGTGTCCATCTACCACTGACCAGATGCTATGTAGGAATCGCTGTGTCCACCTACCACTGACCAGATGCTATGTAGGAATCGCTGTGTCCACCTACCACTGACCAGACGTTATGTAGGAATCGCTGTGTCCACCTACCACTGACCAGATGTTATGTAGGAATCGCTGTGTCCACCTACCACTGACCGGATGCGATATAGCAATCGCTGTGTCTACCTACCACTGACCAGATGCTATGTAGGAATCGCTGTGTCCACCTACCACTGACAGGATGCTATATAGGAATCGCTGTGTCCACCTACCACTGACCAGATGTTATGTAGGAATCGCTGTGTCCACCTACCACTGACCGGATGCTATATAGCAATCGCTGTGTCTACCTACCACTGACCAGATGTTATGTAGGAATCGCTGTGTCCACCTACCACTGACAGGATGCTATATAGGAATCGCTGTGTCCACCTACCACTGACCAGATGTTATGTAGGAATCGCTGTGTCCACCTACCACTGACCGGATGCGATATAGCAATCGCTGTGTCTACATACCACTGACCAGATGTTATGTAGGAATCGCTGTGTCCACCTACCACTGACCAGATGCTATGTAGGAATCGCTGTGTCCACCTACCACTGACAGGATGCTATGTAGGAATCGCTGTGTCCATCTACCACTGACCAGATGCTATATAGCAATCGCTGTGTCCACCTACCACTGACAGGATGCTATATAGGAATCGCTGTGTCCACCTACCACTGACCGGATGCTATATAGGAATCGCTGTGTCCACCTACCACTGACCAGATGTTATGTAGGAATCGCTGTGTCCACCTACCACTGACAGGATGCTATATAGGAATCGCTGTGTCCACCTACCACTGACCGGATGCTATGTAGGAATCGCTGTGTCCACCTACCACTGACCGGATGCGATATAGCAATCGCTGTGTCTACCTACCACTGACCAGATGCTATGTAGGAATCGCTGTGTCCACCTACCACTGACCAGATGTTATGTAGGAATCGCTGTGTCCATCTACCACTGACCAGATGCTATGTAGGAATCGCTGTGTCCATCTACCACTGACCAGATGCTATGTAGGAATCGCTGTGTCCACCTACCACTGACCGGATGCTATATAGGAATCGCTGTGTCCACCTACCACTGACCGGATGCTATATAGCAATCGCTGTGTCTACCTACCACTGACCAGATGCTATGTAGGAATCGCTGTGTCCACCTACCACTGACCAGATGTTATGTAGGAATCGCTGTGTCCATCTACCACTGACAGGATGCTATATAGGAATCGCTGTGTCCACCTACCACTGACCGGATGCTATGTAGGAATCGCTGTGTCCACCTACCACTGACCGGATGCGATATAGCAATCGCTGTGTCTACATAACACTGACCAGATGTTATGTAGGAATCGCTGTGTCCACCTACCACTGACCGGATGCTATGTAGGAATCGCTGTGTCCACCTACCACTGACCAGATGCTATGTAGGAATCGCTGTATCCATCTACCACTGACCAGATGCTATGTAGGAATCGCTGTGTCCACCTACCACTGACCAGATGTTATGTAGGAATCGCTGTGTCCACCTACCACTGACAGGATGCTATGTAGGAATCGCTGTATCCATCTACCACTGACCAGATGCTATGTAGGAATCGCTGTGTCCATCTACCACTGACCAGATGTTATGTAGGAATCGCTGTGTCCACCTACCACTGACAGGATGCTATGTAGGAATCGCTGTGTCCACCTACCACTGACCAGATGTTATGTAGGAATCGCTGTGTCCACCTACCACTGACAGGATGCTATATAGGAATCGCTGTGTCCACCTACCACTGACAGGATGCTATGTAGGAATCGCTGTGTCCATCTACCACTGACCGAATGCGAAATAGCAATCGCTGTGTCTACCTACCACTGACCAGATGCTATGTAGGAATCGCTGTGTCCATCTACCACTGACCAGATGTTATGTAGGAATCGCTGTGTCCACCTACCACTGACAGGATGCTATATAGGAATCGCTGTGTCCACCTACCACTGACCAGATGTTATGTAGGAATCGCTGTGTCCATCTACCACTGACCGAATGCGATATAGCAATCGCTGTGTCTACCTACCACTGACCAGATGCTATGTAGGAATTGCTGTGTCCACCTACCACTGACCGGATGCTATGTAGGAATCGCTGTGTCCACCTACCACTGACCAGATGTTATGTAGGAATCGCTGTGTCCATCTACCACTGACCGAATGCGATATAGCAATCGCTGTGTCTACCTACCACTGACCAGATGTTATGTAGGAATCGCTGTGTCCATCTACCACTGACCGAATGCGATATAGCAATCGCTGTGTCTACCTACCACTGACCAGATGTTATGTAGGAATCGCTGTGTCCACCTAACACTGACAGGATGCTATGTAGGAATCGCTGTGTCCACCTACCACTGACCAGATGTTATGTAGGAATCGCTGTGTCCACCTACCACTGACCAGATGTTATGTAGGAATCGCTGTGTCCATCTACCACTGACAGGATGCTATATAGGAATCGCTGTGTCCACCTACCACTGACCAGATGCTATGTAGGAATCGCTGTGTCCACCTACCACTGACCAGATGTTATGTAGGAATCGCTGTGTCCACCTACCACTGACCGGATGCTATGTAGGTATCGCTGTGTCCACCTACCACTGACAGGATGCTATGTAGGAATCGCTGTGTCCACCTACCACTGACCGGATGTTATGTAGGAATCGTTGTGTCCATCTACCACTGACCAGATGTTATGTAGGAATCGCTGTGTCCATCTACCACTGACCAGATGCTATGTAGGAATCGCTGTGTCCATCTACCACTGACCAGATGCTATGTAGGAATCGCTGTGTCCACCTACCACTGACCGGATGCTATATAGGAATCGCTGTGTCCACCTACCACTGACCGGATGCTATATAGCAATCGCTGTGTCTACCTACCACTGACCAGATGCTATGTAGGAATCGCTGTGTCCACCTACCACTGACCAGATGTTATGTAGGAATCGCTGTGTCCATCTACCACTGACAGGATGCTATATAGGAATCGCTGTGTCCACCTACCACTGACCGGATGCTATGTAGGAATCGCTGTGTCCACCTACCACTGACCGGATGCGATATAGCAATCGCTGTGTCTACCTACCACTGACCAGATGTTATGTAGGAATCGCTGTGTCCACCTACCACTGACCGGATGCTATGTAGGAATCGCTGTGTCCACCTACCACTGACCAGATGCTATGTAGGAATCGCTGTGTCCATCTACCACTGACAGGATGCTATATAGGAATCGCTGTGTCCATCTACCACTGACCAGATGCTATGTAGGAATCGCTGTGTCCACCTACCACTGACCAGATGTTATGTAGGAATCGCTGTGTCCACCTACCACTGACCAGATGTTATGTAGGAATCGCTGTGTCCACCTACCACTGACCAGATGCTATGTAGGAATCGCTGTGTCCACCTACCACTGACCAGATGTTATGTAGGAATCGCTGTGTCCACCTACCACTGACCAGATGCTATGTAGGAATCGCTGTGTCCACCTACCACTGACCAGATGTTATGTAGGAATCGCTGTGTCCACCTACCACTGACCAGATGTTATGTAGGAATCGCTGTGTCCACCTACCACTGACCGGATGCTATGTAGGAATCGCTGTGTCTACCTACCACTGACCAGATGTTATGTAGGAATCGCTGTGTCCACCTACCACTGACCGGATGGATGCTATGTAGGAATCGCTGTGTCCACCTACCACTGACCAGATGTTATGTAGGAATCGCTGTGTCCACCTACCACTGACCAGATGTTATGTAGGAATCGCTGTGTCCATCTACCACTGACCAGATGTTATGTAGGAATCGCTGTGTCCATCTACCACTGACAGGATGCTATGTAGGAATCGCTGTGTCCACCTACCACTGACAGGATGCTATATAGGAGTCGCTGTGTCCACCTACCACTGACCGGATGCTATGTAGGAATCGCTGTGTCCACCTACCACTGACCAGATGTTATGTAGGAATCGCTGTGTCCACCTACCACTGACCAGATGTTATGTAGGAATCGCTGTGTCCACCTACCACTGACCAGATGCTATGTAGGAATCGCTGTGTCCACCTACCACTGACCAGATGTTATGTAGGAATCGCTGTGTCCACCTACCACTGACCAGATGCTATGTAGGAATCGCTGTGTCCACCTACCACTGACCAGATGTTATGTAGGAATCGCTGTGTCCACCTACCACTGACCAGATGTTATGTAGGAATCGCTGTGTCCACCTACCACTGACCGGATGCTATGTAGGAATCGCTGTGTCTACCTACCACTGACCAGATGTTATGTAGGAATCGCTGTGTCCACCTACCACTGACCGGATGGATGCTATGTAGGAATCGCTGTGTCCACCTACCACTGACCAGATGTTATGTAGGAATCGCTGTGTCCACCTACCACTGACCAGATGTTATGTAGGAATCGCTGTGTCCATCTACCACTGACCAGATGTTATGTAGGAATCGCTGTGTCCATCTACCACTGACAGGATGCTATGTAGGAATCGCTGTGTCCACCTACCACTGACAGGATGCTATATAGGAGTCGCTGTGTCCACCTACCACTGACCGGATGCTATGTAGGAATCGCTGTGTCCACCTACCACTGACCAGATGTTATGTAGGAATCACTGTGTCCATCTACCACTGACCGGATGCTATGTAGGAATCGCTGTGTCCACCTACCACTGACCAGATGTTATGTAGGAATCGCTGTGTCCATCTACCACTGACCAGATGTTATGTAGGAATCGTTGTGTCCACCTACCACTGACCAGATGCTATGTAGGAATCGCTGTGTCCATCTACCACTGACCAGATGTTATGTAGGAATCACTGTGTCCATCTACCACTGACCGGATGCTATATAGGAATCGCTGTGTCCACCTACCACTGACCAGATGCTATGTAGGAATCGCTGTGTCCATCTACCACTGACCAGATGTTATGTAGGAATCGCTGTGTCCATCTACCACTGACCAGATGTTATGTAGGAATCGCTGTGTCCATCTACCACTGACCAGATGTTATGTAGGAATCGCTGTGTCCATCTACCACTGACCAGATGTTATGTAGGAATCGCTGTGTCCATCTACCACTGACAGGATGCTATGTAGGAATCGCTGTGTCCACCTACCACTGACAGGATCCTATATAGGAGTCGCTGTGTCCACCTACCACTGACCGGATGCTATGTAGGAATCGCTGTATCCACCTACCACTGACCAGATGCTATGTAGGAATCGCTGTGTCCATCTACCACTGACCAGATGTTATGTAGGAATCGCTGTGTCCACCTACCACTGACCAGATGCTATATAGGAATCGCTGTGTCCACCTACCACTGACCAGATGTTATGTAGAAATCGCTGTGTCCACCTACCACTGACCAGATGTTATGTAGGAATCACTGTGTCCATCTACCACTGACCAGATGTTATGTAGGAATCGCTGTGTCCACCTACCACTGACCAGATGTTATGTAGGAATCGCTGTGTCCACCTACCACTGACCGGATGTTATGTAGGAATCGCTGTGTCCACCTACCACTGACCAGATGTTATGTAGGAATCGATGTATCCATCTACCACTGACAGGATGCTATGTAGGAATCGTTGTGTCCACCTACCACTGACAGGATGCTATGTAGGAATCGCTGTGTCCACCTACCACTGACCAGATGTTATGTAGGAATCGCTGTGTCCACCTACCACTGACCAGATGTTATGTAGGAATCGCTGTGTCCACCTACCACTGACAGGATGCTATATAGGAATCGCTGTGTCCACCTACCACTGACCGGATGCTATGTAGGAATCGCTGTGTCCACCTACCACTGACCAGATGTTATGTAGGAATCGCTGTGTCCACCTACCACTGACCAGATGTTATGTAGGAATCGTTGTGTCCACCTACCACTGACCAGATGTTATGTAGGAATCGCTGTGTCCATCTACCACTGACCAGATGTTATGTAGGATCCGCTGTGTCCATCTACCACTGACCAGATGTTATGTAGGAATCGCTGTGTCCATCTGCCACTGACAGGATGCTATATAGGAATCGCTGTGTCCATCTACCACTGACCAGATGTTATGTAGGAATCGCTGTGTCCATCTACCACTGACCAGATGTTATGTAGGATCCGCTGTGTCCATCTACCACTGACCAGATGTTATGTAGGAATCGCTGTGTCCACCTACCACTGACCGAATGCGATATAGCAATCGCTGTGTCCACCTACCACTGACAGGATGCTATGTAGGAATCGCTGTGTCCACCTACCACTGACCAGATGTTATGTAGGAATCGCTGTGTCCATCTACCACTGACCAGATGTTATGTAGGAGTCGCTGTGTCCACCTACCACTGACCAGATGTTATGTAGGAATCGCTGTGTCCATCTACCACTGACCAGATGTTATGTAGGAGTCGCTGTGTCCACCTACCACTGACCAGATGTTATGTAGGAATCGCTGTGTCCACCTACCACTGACAGGATGCTATGTAGGAATCGCTGTGTCCATCTACCACTGACCGAATGCGAAATAGCAATCGCTGTGTCTACCTACCACTGACCAGATGCTATGTAGGAATCGCTGTGTCCATCTACCACTGACCAGATGTTATGTAGGAATCGCTGTGTCCACCTACCACTGACAGGATGCTATATAGGAATCGCTGTGTCCACCTACCACTGACCAGATGTTATGTAGGAATCGCTGTGTCCATCTACCACTGACCGAATGCGATATAGCAATCGCTGTGTCTACCTACCACTGACCAGATGCTATGTAGGAATTGCTGTGTCCACCTACCACTGACCGGATGCTATGTAGGAATCGCTGTGTCCACCTACCACTGACCAGATGTTATGTAGGAATCGCTGTGTCCATCTACCACTGACCGAATGCGATATAGCAATCGCTGTGTCTACCTACCACTGACCAGATGTTATGTAGGAATCGCTGTGTCCATCTACCACTGACCGAATGCGATATAGCAATCGCTGTGTCTACCTACCACTGACCAGATGTTATGTAGGAATCGCTGTGTCCACCTAACACTGACAGGATGCTATGTAGGAATCGCTGTGTCCACCTACCACTGACCAGATGTTATGTAGGAATCGCTGTGTCCACCTACCACTGACCAGATGTTATGTAGGAATCGCTGTGTCCATCTACCACTGACAGGATGCTATATAGGAATCGCTGTGTCCACCTACCACTGACCAGATGCTATGTAGGAATCGCTGTGTCCACCTACCACTGACCAGATGTTATGTAGGAATCGCTGTGTCCACCTACCACTGACCGGATGCTATGTAGGTATCGCTGTGTCCACCTACCACTGACAGGATGCTATGTAGGAATCGCTGTGTCCACCTACCACTGACCGGATGTTATGTAGGAATCGTTGTGTCCATCTACCACTGACCAGATGTTATGTAGGAATCGCTGTGTCCATCTACCACTGACCAGATGCTATGTAGGAATCGCTGTGTCCATCTACCACTGACCAGATGCTATGTAGGAATCGCTGTGTCCACCTACCACTGACCGGATGCTATATAGGAATCGCTGTGTCCACCTACCACTGACCGGATGCTATATAGCAATCGCTGTGTCTACCTACCACTGACCAGATGCTATGTAGGAATCGCTGTGTCCACCTACCACTGACCAGATGTTATGTAGGAATCGCTGTGTCCATCTACCACTGACAGGATGCTATATAGGAATCGCTGTGTCCACCTACCACTGACCGGATGCTATGTAGGAATCGCTGTGTCCACCTACCACTGACCGGATGCGATATAGCAATCGCTGTGTCTACCTACCACTGACCAGATGTTATGTAGGAATCGCTGTGTCCACCTACCACTGACCGGATGCTATGTAGGAATCGCTGTGTCCACCTACCACTGACCAGATGCTATGTAGGAATCGCTGTGTCCATCTACCACTGACAGGATGCTATATAGGAATCGCTGTGTCCATCTACCACTGACCAGATGCTATGTAGGAATCGCTGTGTCCACCTACCACTGACCAGATGTTATGTAGGAATCGCTGTGTCCACCTACCACTGACCAGATGTTATGTAGGAATCGCTGTGTCCACCTACCACTGACCAGATGCTATGTAGGAATCGCTGTGTCCACCTACCACTGACCAGATGTTATGTAGGAATCGCTGTGTCCACCTACCACTGACCAGATGCTATGTAGGAATCGCTGTGTCCACCTACCACTGACCAGATGTTATGTAGGAATCGCTGTGTCCACCTACCACTGACCAGATGTTATGTAGGAATCGCTGTGTCCACCTACCACTGACCGGATGCTATGTAGGAATCGCTGTGTCTACCTACCACTGACCAGATGTTATGTAGGAATCGCTGTGTCCACCTACCACTGACCGGATGGATGCTATGTAGGAATCGCTGTGTCCACCTACCACTGACCAGATGTTATGTAGGAATCGCTGTGTCCACCTACCACTGACCAGATGTTATGTAGGAATCGCTGTGTCCATCTACCACTGACCAGATGTTATGTAGGAATCGCTGTGTCCATCTACCACTGACAGGATGCTATGTAGGAATCGCTGTGTCCACCTACCACTGACAGGATGCTATATAGGAGTCGCTGTGTCCACCTACCACTGACCGGATGCTATGTAGGAATCGCTGTGTCCACCTACCACTGACCAGATGTTATGTAGGAATCACTGTGTCCATCTACCACTGACCGGATGCTATGTAGGAATCGCTGTGTCCACCTACCACTGACCAGATGTTATGTAGGAATCGCTGTGTCCATCTACCACTGACCAGATGTTATGTAGGAATCGTTGTGTCCACCTACCACTGACCAGATGCTATGTAGGAATCGCTGTGTCCATCTACCACTGACCAGATGTTATGTAGGAATCACTGTGTCCATCTACCACTGACCGGATGCTATATAGGAATCGCTGTGTCCACCTACCACTGACCAGATGCTATGTAGGAATCGCTGTGTCCATCTACCACTGACCAGATGTTATGTAGGAATCGCTGTGTCCATCTACCACTGACCAGATGTTATGTAGGAATCGCTGTGTCCATCTACCACTGACCAGATGTTATGTAGGAATCGCTGTGTCCATCTACCACTGACCAGATGTTATGTAGGAATCGCTGTGTCCATCTACCACTGACAGGATGCTATGTAGGAATCGCTGTGTCCACCTACCACTGACAGGATCCTATATAGGAGTCGCTGTGTCCACCTACCACTGACCGGATGCTATGTAGGAATCGCTGTATCCACCTACCACTGACCAGATGCTATGTAGGAATCGCTGTGTCCATCTACCACTGACCAGATGTTATGTAGGAATCGCTGTGTCCACCTACCACTGACCAGATGCTATATAGGAATCGCTGTGTCCACCTACCACTGACCAGATGTTATGTAGAAATCGCTGTGTCCACCTACCACTGACCAGATGTTATGTAGGAATCACTGTGTCCATCTACCACTGACCAGATGTTATGTAGGAATCGCTGTGTCCACCTACCACTGACCAGATGTTATGTAGGAATCGCTGTGTCCACCTACCACTGACCGGATGTTATGTAGGAATCGCTGTGTCCACCTACCACTGACCAGATGTTATGTAGGAATCGATGTATCCATCTACCACTGACAGGATGCTATGTAGGAATCGTTGTGTCCACCTACCACTGACAGGATGCTATGTAGGAATCGCTGTGTCCACCTACCACTGACCAGATGTTATGTAGGAATCGCTGTGTCCACCTACCACTGACCAGATGTTATGTAGGAATCGCTGTGTCCACCTACCACTGACAGGATGCTATATAGGAATCGCTGTGTCCACCTACCACTGACCGGATGCTATGTAGGAATCGCTGTGTCCACCTACCACTGACCAGATGTTATGTAGGAATCGCTGTGTCCACCTACCACTGACCAGATGTTATGTAGGAATCGTTGTGTCCACCTACCACTGACCAGATGTTATGTAGGAATCGCTGTGTCCATCTACCACTGACCAGATGTTATGTAGGATCCGCTGTGTCCATCTACCACTGACCAGATGTTATGTAGGAATCGCTGTGTCCATCTGCCACTGACAGGATGCTATATAGGAATCGCTGTGTCCATCTACCACTGACCAGATGTTATGTAGGAATCGCTGTGTCCATCTACCACTGACCAGATGTTATGTAGGATCCGCTGTGTCCATCTACCACTGACCAGATGTTATGTAGGAATCGCTGTGTCCACCTACCACTGACCGAATGCGATATAGCAATCGCTGTGTCCACCTACCACTGACAGGATGCTATGTAGGAATCGCTGTGTCCACCTACCACTGACCAGATGTTATGTAGGAATCGCTGTGTCCATCTACCACTGACCAGATGTTATGTAGGAGTCGCTGTGTCCACCTACCACTGACCAGATGTTATGTAGGAATCGCTGTGTCCATCTACCACTGACCAGATGTTATGTAGGAGTCGCTGTGTCCACCTACCACTGACCAGATGTTATGTAGGAATCGCTGTGTCCATCTACCACTGACCGGATGCTATGTAGGAATCGCTGTGTCCATCTACCACTGACCAGATGTTATGTAGCAATCGCTGTGTCCATCTACCACTGACCAGATGTTATGTAGGAATCGCTGTGTCCACCTACCACTGACCAGATGTTATGTAGGAATCGCTGTGTCCACCTACCACTGACCAGATGCTATGTAGGAATCGCTGTGTCCACCTACCACTGACAGGATGCTATATAGGAATCGTTGTGTCCACCTACCACTGACAGGATGCTATATAGGAATCGCTGTGTCCATCTACCACTGACCAGATGTTATGTAGGAATCGCTGTATCCATCTACCACTGACCAGATGCTATGTAGGAATCGCTGTGTCCACCTACCACTGACCAGATGTTATGTAGGAATCGCTGTGTCCACCTACCACTGACCAGATGTTATGTAGGAATCGCTGTGTCCACCTACCACTGACCAGATGCTATGTAGGAATCGCTGTGTTCATCTACCACTGACCAGATGCTATGTAGGAATCGCTGTGTCCACCTACCACTGACCAGATGTTATGTAGGAATCGCTGTGTCCACCTACCACTGACCAGATGTTATGTAGGAATCGCTGTGTCCACCTACCACTGACCAGATGTTATGTAGGAATCGCTGTGTCCACCTACCACTGACCAGACGTTATGTAGGAATCGCTGTGTCCACCTACCACTGACCAGATGTTATGTAGGAATCGCTGTATCCATCTACCACTGACCAGATGTTATGTAGGAATCGCTGTGTCCACCTACCACTGACCAGATGTTATGTAGGAATCGCTGTGTCCACCTACCACTGACCAGATGTTATGTAGGAATCGCTGTGTCCATCTACCACTGACAGGATGCTATATAGGAATCGCTGTGTCCACCTACCACTGACCAGACGTTATGTAGGAATCGCTGTGTCCACCTACCACTGACCAGATGTTATGTAGGAATCGCTGTGTCCACCTACCACTGACCGGATGCGATATAGCAATCGCTGTGTCTACCTACCACTGACCAGATGCTATGTAGGAATCGCTGTGTCCACCTACCACTGACAGGATGCTATATAGGAATCGCTGTGTCCACCTACCACTGACCAGATGTTATGTAGGAATCGCTGTGTCCACCTACCACTGACCGGATGCGATATAGCAATCGCTGTGTCTACCTACCACTGACCAGATGCTATGTAGGAATCGCTGTGTCCACCTACCACTGACAGGATGCTATGTAGGAATCGCTGTGTCCATCTACCACTGACCAGATGTTATGTAGGAATCGCTGTGTCCACCTACCACTGACAGGATGCTATATAGGAATCGCTGTGTCCACCTACCACTGACCAGACGTTATGTAGGAATCGCTGTGTCCACCTACCACTGACCAGATGTTATGTAGGAATCGCTGTGTCCACCTACCACTGACCGGATGCGATATAGCAATCGCTGTGTCTACCTACCACTGACCAGATGCTATGTAGGAATCGCTGTGTCCACCTACCACTGACAGGATGCTATATAGGAATCGCTGTGTCCACCTACCACTGACCAGATGTTATGTAGGAATCGCTGTGTCCACCTACCACTGACCGGATGCGATATAGCAATCGCTGTGTCTACCTACCACTGACCAGATGCTATGTAGGAATCGCTGTGTCCACCTACCACTGACAGGATGCTATGTAGGAATCGCTGTGTCCATCTACCACTGACCAGATGCTATATAGGAATCGCTGTGTCCACCTACCACTGACCAGATGTTATGTAGGAATCGCTGTGTCCACCTACCACTGACAGGATGCTATATAGGAATCGCTGTGTCCACCTACCACTGACCGGATGCTATGTAGGAATCGCTGTGTCCACCTACCACTGACCGGATGCGATATAGCAATCGCTGTGTCTACCTACCACTGACCAGATGTTATGTAGGAATCGCTGTGTCCACCTACCACTGACAGGATGCTATATAGGAATCGCTGTGTCCACCTACCACTGACCAGATGTTATGTAGGAATCGCTGTGTCCACCTACCACTGACCGGATGTTATGTAGGAATCGCTGTGTCCACCTACCACTGACAGGATGCTATGTAGGAATCGCTGTGTCCACCTACCACTGACAGGATGCTATGTAGGTATCGCTGTGTCCACCTACCACTGACCGGATGCTATGTAGGTATCGCTGTGTCCACCTACCACTGACCAGATGTTATGTAGGAGTCGCTGTGTCCACCTACCACTGACCAGATGTTATGTAGGAATCGCTGTGTCCATCTACCACTGACCGGATGCTATGTAGGAATCGCTGTGTCCATCTACCACTGACCAGATGTTATGTAGCAATCGCTGTGTCCATCTACCACTGACCAGATGTTATGTAGGAATCGCTGTGTCCACCTACCACTGACCAGATGTTATGTAGGAATCGCTGTGTCCACCTACCACTGACCAGATGCTATGTAGGAATCGCTGTGTCCACCTACCACTGACAGGATGCTATATAGGAATCGTTGTGTCCACCTACCACTGACAGGATGCTATATAGGAATCGCTGTGTCCATCTACCACTGACCAGATGTTATGTAGGAATCGCTGTATCCATCTACCACTGACCAGATGCTATGTAGGAATCGCTGTGTCCACCTACCACTGACCAGATGTTATGTAGGAATCGCTGTGTCCACCTACCACTGACCAGATGTTATGTAGGAATCGCTGTGTCCACCTACCACTGACCAGATGCTATGTAGGAATCGCTGTGTTCATCTACCACTGACCAGATGCTATGTAGGAATCGCTGTGTCCACCTACCACTGACCAGATGTTATGTAGGAATCGCTGTGTCCACCTACCACTGACCAGATGTTATGTAGGAATCGCTGTGTCCACCTACCACTGACCAGATGTTATGTAGGAATCGCTGTGTCCACCTACCACTGACCAGACGTTATGTAGGAATCGCTGTGTCCACCTACCACTGACCAGATGTTATGTAGGAATCGCTGTATCCATCTACCACTGACCAGATGTTATGTAGGAATCGCTGTGTCCACCTACCACTGACCAGATGTTATGTAGGAATCGCTGTGTCCACCTACCACTGACCAGATGTTATGTAGGAATCGCTGTGTCCATCTACCACTGACAGGATGCTATATAGGAATCGCTGTGTCCACCTACCACTGACCAGACGTTATGTAGGAATCGCTGTGTCCACCTACCACTGACCAGATGTTATGTAGGAATCGCTGTGTCCACCTACCACTGACCGGATGCGATATAGCAATCGCTGTGTCTACCTACCACTGACCAGATGCTATGTAGGAATCGCTGTGTCCACCTACCACTGACAGGATGCTATATAGGAATCGCTGTGTCCACCTACCACTGACCAGATGTTATGTAGGAATCGCTGTGTCCACCTACCACTGACCGGATGCGATATAGCAATCGCTGTGTCTACCTACCACTGACCAGATGCTATGTAGGAATCGCTGTGTCCACCTACCACTGACAGGATGCTATGTAGGAATCGCTGTGTCCATCTACCACTGACCAGATGTTATGTAGGAATCGCTGTGTCCACCTACCACTGACAGGATGCTATATAGGAATCGCTGTGTCCACCTACCACTGACCAGACGTTATGTAGGAATCGCTGTGTCCACCTACCACTGACCAGATGTTATGTAGGAATCGCTGTGTCCACCTACCACTGACCGGATGCGATATAGCAATCGCTGTGTCTACCTACCACTGACCAGATGCTATGTAGGAATCGCTGTGTCCACCTACCACTGACAGGATGCTATATAGGAATCGCTGTGTCCACCTACCACTGACCAGATGTTATGTAGGAATCGCTGTGTCCACCTACCACTGACCGGATGCGATATAGCAATCGCTGTGTCTACCTACCACTGACCAGATGCTATGTAGGAATCGCTGTGTCCACCTACCACTGACAGGATGCTATGTAGGAATCGCTGTGTCCATCTACCACTGACCAGATGCTATATAGGAATCGCTGTGTCCACCTACCACTGACCAGATGTTATGTAGGAATCGCTGTGTCCACCTACCACTGACAGGATGCTATATAGGAATCGCTGTGTCCACCTACCACTGACCGGATGCTATGTAGGAATCGCTGTGTCCACCTACCACTGACCGGATGCGATATAGCAATCGCTGTGTCTACCTACCACTGACCAGATGTTATGTAGGAATCGCTGTGTCCACCTACCACTGACAGGATGCTATATAGGAATCGCTGTGTCCACCTACCACTGACCAGATGTTATGTAGGAATCGCTGTGTCCACCTACCACTGACCGGATGTTATGTAGGAATCGCTGTGTCCACCTACCACTGACAGGATGCTATGTAGGAATCGCTGTGTCCACCTACCACTGACAGGATGCTATGTAGGTATCGCTGTGTCCACCTACCACTGACCGGATGCTATGTAGGTATCGCTGTGTCCACCTACCACTGACAGGATGCTATATAGGAATCGCTGTGTCCACCTACCACTGACCGGATGCTATATAGGAATCGCTGTGTCCACCTACCACTGACCAGATGTTATGTAGGAATCGCTGTGTCCACCTACCACTGACAGGATGCTATATAGGAATCGCTGTGTCCACCTACCACTGACCGGATGCTATGTAGGAATCGCTGTGTCCACCTACCACTGACCGGATGCGATATAGCAATCGCTGTGTCTACCTACCACTGACCAGATGCTATGTAGGAATCGCTGTGTCCACCTACCACTGACCAGATGTTATGTAGGAATCGCTGTGTCCATCTACCACTGACCAGATGCTATGTAGGAATCGCTGTGTCCACCTACCACTGACCGGATGCTATATAGGAATCGCTGTGTCCACCTACCACTGACCGGATGCTATATAGCAATCGCTGTGTCTACCTACCACTGACCAGATGCTATGTAGGAATCGCTGTGTCCACCTACCACTGACCAGATGTTATGTAGGAATCGCTGTGTCCACCTACCACTGACAGGATGCTATATAGGAATCGCTGTGTCCACCTACCACTGACCAGATGTTATGTAGGAATCGCTGTGTCCACCTACCACTGACCGGATGCGATATAGCAATCGCTGTGTCTACATACCACTGACCAGATGTTATGTAGGAATCGCTGTGTCCACCTACCACTGACCAGATGCTATGTAGGAATCGCTGTGTCCACCTACCACTGACCAGACGTTATGTAGGAATCGCTGTGTCCACCTACCACTGACAGGATGCTATGTAGGAATCGCTGTGTCCATCTACCACTGACCAGATGCTATATAGCAATCGCTGTGTCCACCTACCACTGACAGGATGCTATATAGGAATCGCTGTGTCCACCTACCACTGACCGGATGCTATATAGGAATCGCTGTGTACACCTACCACTGACCAGATGTTATGTAGGAATCGCTGTGTCCACCTACCACTGACAGGATGCTATATAGGAATCGCTGTGTCCACCTACCACTGACCGGATGCTATGTAGGAATCGCTGTGTCCACCTACCACTGACCGGATGCGATATAGCAATCGCTGTGTCTACCTACCACTGACCAGATGCTATGTAGGAATCGCTGTGTCCACCTACCACTGACCAGATGTTATGTAGGAATCGCTGTGTCCATCTACCACTGACCAGATGCTATGTAGGAATCGCTGTGTCCATCTACCACTGACCAGATGCTATGTAGGAATCGCTGTGTCCACCTACCACTGACCGGATGCTATATAGGAATCGCTGTGTCCACCTACCACTGACCGGATGCTATATAGCAATCGCTGTGTCTACCTACCACTGACCAGATGCTATGTAGGAATCGCTGTGTCCACCTACCACTGACCAGATGTTATGTAGGAATCGCTGTGTCCATCTACCACTGACAGGATGCTATATAGGAATCGCTGTGTCCACCTACCACTGACCGGATGCTATGTAGGAATCGCTGTGTCCACCTACCACTGACCGGATGCGTTATAGCAATCGCTGTGTCTACATACCACTGACCAGATGTTATGTAGGAATCGCTGTGTCCACCTACCACTGACCGGATGCTATGTAGGAATCGCTGTGTCCACCTACCACTGACCAGATGCTATGTAGGAATCGCTGTATCCATCTACCACTGACCAGATGCTATGTAGGAATCGCTGTGTCCACCTACCACTGACCAGATGTTATGTAGGAATCGCTGTGTCCACCTACCACTGACAGGATGCTATGTAGGAATCGCTGTATCCATCTACCACTGACCAGATGCTATGTAGGAATCGCTGTGTCCATCTACCACTGACCAGATGTTATGTAGGAATCGCTGTGTCCACCTACCACTGACAGGATGCTATGTAGGAATCGCTGTGTCCACCTACCACTGACCAGATGTTATGTAGGAATCGCTGTGTCCATCTACCACTGACCGAATGCGAAATAGCAATCGCTGTGTCTACCTACCACTGACCAGATGCTATGTAGGAATCGCTGTGTCCATCTACCACTGACCAGATGTTATGTAGGAATCGCTGTGTCCACCTACCACTGACAGGATGCTATATAGGAATCGCTGTGTCCACCTACCACTGACCAGATGTTATGTAGGAATCGCTGTGTCCATCTACCACTGACCGAATGCGATATAGCAATCGCTGTGTCTACCTACCACTGACCAGATGCTATGTAGGAATCGCTGTGTCCACCTACCACTGACCGGATGCTATGTAGGAATCGCTGTGTCCACCTACCACTGACCAGATGCTATGTAGGAATCGCTGTGTCCACCTACCACTGACCGGATGCTATATAGGAATCGCTGTGTCCACCTACCACTGACCGGATGCTATATAGCAATCGCTGTGTCTACCTACCACTGACCAGATGCTATGTAGGAATCGCTGTGTCCACCTACCACTGACCAGATGTTATGTAGAAATCGCTGTGTCCACCTACCACTGACAGGATGCTATATAGGAATCGCTGTGTCCACCTACCACTGACCAGATGTTATGTAGGAATCGCTGTGTCCACCTACCACTGACCGGATGCGATATAGCAATCGCTGTGTCTACATACCACTGACCAGATGTTATGTAGGAATCGCTGTGTCCACCTACCACTGACCAGATGCTATGTAGGAATCGCTGTGTCCACCTACCACTGACAGGATGCTATGTAGGAATCGCTGTGTCCATCTACCACTGACCAGATGCTATATAGCAATCGCTGTGTCCACCTACCACTGACAGGATGCTATATAGGAATCGCTGTGTCCACCTACCACTGACCGGATGCTATATAGGAATCGCTGTGTCCACCTACCACTGACCAGATGTTATGTAGGAATCGCTGTGTCCACCTACCACTGACAGGATGCTGTATAGGAATCGCTGTGTCCACCTACCACTGACCGGATGCTATGTAGGAATCGCTGTGTCCACCTACCACTGACCGGATGCGATATAGCAATCGCTGTGTCTACCTACCACTGACCAGATGCTATGTAGGAATCGCTGTGTCCACCTACCACTGACCAGATGTTATGTAGGAATCGCTGTGTCCATCTACCACTGACCAGATGCTATGTAGGAATCGCCGTGTCCATCTACCACTGACCAGATGCTATGTAGGAATCGCTGTGTCCACCTACCACTGACCGGATGCTATATAGGAATCGCTGTGTCCACCTACCACTGACCGGATGCTATATAGCAATCGCTGTGTCTACCTACCACTGACCAGATGCTATGTAGGAATCGCTGTGTCCACCTACCACTGACCAGATGTTATGTAGGAATCGCTGTGTCCATCTACCACTGACAGGATGCTATATAGGAATCGCTGTGTCCACCTACCACTGACCGGATGCTATGTAGGAATCGCTGTGTCCACCTACCACTGACCGGATGCGATATAGCAATCGCTGTGTCTACATACCACTGACCAGATGTTATGTAGGAATCGCTGTGTCCACCTACCACTGACCGGATGCTATGTAGGAATCGCTGTGTCCACCTACCACTGACCAGATGCTATGTAGGAATCGCTGTATCCATCTACCACTGACCAGATGCTATGTAGGAATCGCTGTGTCCACCTACCACTGACCAGATGTTATGTAGGAATCGCTGTGTCCACCTACCACTGACAGGATGCTATGTAGGAATCGCTGTATCCATCTACCACTGACCAGATGCTATGTAGGAATCGCTGTGTCCATCTACCACTGACCAGATGTTATGTAGGAATCGCTGTGTCCACCTACCACTGACAGGATGCTATGTAGGAATCGCTGTGTCCACCTACCACTGACCAGATGTTATGTAGGAATCGCTGTGTCCATCTACCACTGACCGAATGCGAAATAGCAATCGCTGTGTCTACCTACCACTGACCAGATGCTATGTAGGAATCGCTGTGTCCATCTACCACTGACCAGATGTTATGTAGGAATCGCTGTGTCCACCTACCACTGACAGGATGCTATATAGGAATCGCTGTGTCCACCTACCACTGACCAGATGTTATGTAGGAATCGCTGTGTCCATCTACCACTGACCGAATGCGATATAGCAATCGCTGTGTCTACCTACCACTGACCAGATGCTATGTAGGAATCGCTGTGTCCACCTACCACTGACCGGATGCTATGTAGGAATCGCTGTGTCCACCTACCACTGACCAGATGTTATGTAGGAATCGCTGTGTCCATCTACCACTGACCGAATGCGATATAGCAATCGCTGTGTCTACCTACCACTGACCAGATGTTATGTAGGAATCGCTGTGTCCATCTACCACTGACCGAATGCGATATAGCAATCGCTGTGTCTACCTACCACTGACCAGATGTTATGTAGGAATCGCTGTGTCCACCTACCACTGACCGGATGCTATGTAGGAATCGCTGTGTCCATCTACCACTGACCAGATGTTATGTAGGAATCGCTGTGTCCGCCTAACACTGACAGGATGCTATGTAGGAATCGCTGTGTCCATCTACCACTGACCAGATGTTATGTAGGAATCGCTGTGTCCACCTACCACTGACCAGATGTTATGTAGGAATCGCTGTGTCCACCTACCACTGACCAGATGTTATGTAGGAATCGCTGTGTCCATCTACCACTGACAGGATGCTATATAGGAATCGCTGTGTCCACCTACCACTGACCAGATGCTATGTAGGAATCGCTGTGTCCACCTACCACTGACCAGATGTTATGTAGGAATCGCTGTGTCCACCTACCACTGACCGGATGCTATGTAGGTATCGCTGTGTCCACCTACCACTGACAGGATGCTATGTAGGAATCGTTGTGTCCATCTACCACTGACCAGATGTTATGTAGGAATCGCTGTGTCCATCTACCACTGACCAGATGCTATGTAGGAATCGCTGTGTCCATCTACCACTGACCAGATGCTATGTAGGAATCGCTGTGTCCACCTACCACTGACCGGATGCTATATAGGAATCGCTGTGTCCACCTACCACTGACCGGATGTTATGTAGGAATCGCTGTGTCCATCTACCACTGACCGAATGCGATATAGCAATCGCTGTGTCTACCTACCACTGACCAGATGTTATGTAGGAATCGCTGTGTCCACCTAACACTGACAGGATGCTATGTAGGAATCGCTGTGTCCACCTACCACTGACCAGATGTTATGTAGGAATCGCTGTGTCCACCTACCACTGACCAGATGTTATGTAGGAATCGCTGTGTCCATCTACCACTGACAGGATGCTATATAGGAATCGCTGTGTCCACCTACCACTGACCAGATGCTATGTAGGAATCGCTGTGTCCACCTACCACTGACAGGATGCTATGTAGGAATCGCTGTGTCTACCTACCACTGACCAGATGTTATGTAGGAATCGCTGTGTCCATCTACCACTGACCGGATGCTATGTAGGAATCGCTGTGTCCACCTACCACTGACCGGATGTTATGTAGGAATCGTTGTGTCCATCTACCACTGACCAGATGTTATGTAGGAATCGCTGTGTCCATCTACCACTGACCAGATGCTATGTAGGAATCGCTGTGTCCATCTACCACTGACCAGATGCTATGTAGGAATCGCTGTGTCCACCTACCACTGACCGGATGCTATATAGGAATCGCTGTGTCCACCTACCACTGACCGGATGCTATATAGCAATCGCTGTGTCTACCTACCACTGACCAGATGCTATGTAGGAATCGCTGTGTCCACCTACCACTGACCAGATGTTATGTAGGAATCGCTGTGTCCATCTACCACTGACAGGATGCTATATAGGAATCGCTGTGTCCACCTACCACTGACCGGATGCTATGTAGGAATCGCTGTGTCCACCTACCACTGACCGGATGCGATATAGCAATCGCTGTGTCTACCTACCACTGACCAGATGTTATGTAGGAATCGCTGTGTCCACCTACCACTGACCGGATGCTATGTAGGAATCGCTGTGTCCACCTACCACTGACCAGATGCTATGTAGGAATCGCTGTGTCCATCTACCACTGACAGGATGCTATATAGGAATCGCTGTGTCCATCTACCACTGACCAGATGCTATGTAGGAATCGCTGTGTCCACCTACCACTGACCAGATGTTATGTAGGAATCGCTGTGTCCACCTACCACTGACCAGATGTTATGTAGGAATCGCTGTGTCCACCTACCACTGACCAGATGCTATGTAGGAATCGCTGTGTCCACCTACCACTGACCAGATGTTATGTAGGAATCGCTGTGTCCACCTACCACTGACCAGATGCTATGTAGGAATCGCTGTGTCCACCTACCACTGACCAGATGTTATGTAGGAATCGCTGTGTCCACCTACCACTGACCAGATGTTATGTAGGAATCGCTGTGTCCACCTACCACTGACCGGATGCTATGTAGGAATCGCTGTGTCTACCTACCACTGACCAGATGTTATGTAGGAATCGCTGTGTCCACCTACCACTGACCGGATGCTATGTAGGAATCGCTGTGTCCACCTACCACTGACCAGATGTTATGTAGGAATCGCTGTGTCCACCTACCACTGACCAGATGTTATGTAGGAATCGCTGTGTTCATCTACCACTGACCAGATGCTATGTAGGAATCGCTGTGTCCATCTACCACTGACCAGATGTTATGTAGGAATCGCTGTGTCCATCTACCACTGACCAGATGTTATGTAGGAATCGCTGTGTCCATCTACCACTGACAGGATGCTATGTAGGAATCGCTGTGTCCACCTACCACTGACAGGATGCTATATAGGAGTCGCTGTGTCCACCTACCACTGACCGGATGCTATGTAGGAATCGCTGTGTCCACCTACCACTGACCAGATGTTATGTAGGAATCACTGTGTCCATCTACCACTGACCGGATGCTATGTAGGAATCGCTGTGTCCACCTACCACTGACCAGATGTTATGTAGGAATCGCTGTGTCCATCTACCACTGACCAGATGTTATGTAGGAATCGTTGTGTCCACCTACCACTGACCAGATGCTATGTAGGAATCGCTGTGTCCATCTACCACTGACCAGATGTTATGTAGGAATCACTGTGTCCATCTACCACTGACCGGATGCTATATAGGAATCGCTGTGTCCACCTACCACTGACCAGATGCTATGTAGGAATCGCTGTGTCCATCTACCACTGACCAGATGCTATGTAGGAATCGCTGTGTCCACCTACCACTGACCAGATGTTATGTAGGAATCGCTGTGTCCATCTACCACTGACAGGATGCTATGTAGGAATCGCTGTGTCCACCTACCACTGACAGGATGCTATATAGGAGTCGCTGTGTCCACCTACCACTGACCGGATGCTATGTAGGAATCGCTGTATCCACCTACCACTGACCAGATGTTATGTAGGAATCGCTGTGTCCACCTACCACTGACCAGATGTTATGTAGGAATCGCTGTGTCCATCTACCACTGACCAGATGTTATGTAGGAGTCGCTGTGTCCATCTACCACTGACCGGATGCGATATAGCAATCGCTGTGTCCACCTACCACTGACCAGATGTTATGTAGGAATCGCTGTGTCCATCTACCACTGACCAGATGTTATGTAGGAATCGCTGTGTCCATCTACCACTGACCAGATGCTATGTAGGAATCGCTGTGTCCATCTACCACTGACCAGATGTTATGTAGGAATCGCTGTGTCCATCTACCACTGACCAGATGCTATGTAGGAATCGCTGTGTCCATCTACCACTGACCAGATGTTATGTAGGAATCGCTGTGTCCATCTACCACTGACCAGATGCTATGTAGGAATCGCTGTGTCCATCTACCACTGACCAGATGTTATGTAGGAATCGCTGTGTCCATCTACCACTGACCAGATGCTATGTAGGAATCGCTGTGTCCATCTACCACTGACCAGATGTTATGTAGGAATCGCTGTGTCCATCTACCACTGACCAGATGCTATGTAGGAATCGCTGTGTCCATCTACCACTGACCAGATGTTATGTAGGAATCGCTGTGTCCATCTACCACTGACCAGATGCTATGTAGGAATCGCTGTGTCCATCTACCACTGACCAGATGTTATGTAGGAATCGCTGTGTCCATCTACCACTGACCAGATGCTATGTAGGAATCGCTGTGTCCATCTACCACTGACCAGATGTTATGTAGGAATCGCTGTGTCCATCTACCACTGACAGGATGTTATGTAGGAATCGCTGTGTCCACCTACCACTGACCAGATGTTATGTAGGAATCGCTGTGTCCATCTACCACTGACCAGATGTTATGTAGGAATCGCTGTGTCCATCTACCACTGACCGGATGCTATGTAGGAATCGCTGTGTCCACCTACCACTGACCAGATGTTATGTAGGAATCGCTGTGTCCACCTACCACTGACCGGATGCTATGTAGGAATCGCTGTGTCCATCTACCACTGACCAGATGTTATGTAGGAATCGCTGTGTCCACCTACCACTGACCGGATGCTATGTAGGAATCGCTGTGTCCACCTACCACTGACCAGATGTTATGTAGGAATCGCTGTGCCCACCTACCACTGACCAGATGCTATGTAGGAATCGCTGTGTCCACCTACCACTGACCGGATGCTATGTAGGAATCGCTGTGTCCACCTACCACTGACCGGATGCTATGTAGGAATCGCTGTGTCCACCTACCACTGACCGGATGCTATGTAGGAATCGCTGTGTCCACCTACCACTGACCAGATGTTATGTAGGAATCGTTGTGTCCATCTACCACTGACCGGATGCTATGTAGGAATCGCTGTGTCCACCTACCACTGACCGGATGCTATGTAGGAATCGCTGTGTCCACCTACCACTGACAGGATGCTATATAGGAATCGCTGTGTCCACCTACCACTGACCGGATGCTATGTAGGAATCGCTGTGTCCACCTACCACTGACCGGATGCTATGTAGGAATCGCTGTGTCCACCTACCACTGACCAGATGTTATGTAGGAATCGTTGTGTCCATCTACCACTGACCAGATGCTATGTAGGTATTGCTGTGTCCATGTACCACTGACCGGATGCTATGTAGGTATTGCTGTGTCTATCACTGACCGGATGCTATGTAGGAGACACTGTGGTGTTCTACCACTGACCGGATGTTCTGTAGAAATCGCTATGTCCACCTACCACTGACCGTATGCTATGTAAAATCGCAACTGACCGGGTACTATGTGGGAATCGCTATGTCCACCTGCAACTGACCGGATGCTATGTAGGAATCGCTGTGTTCATCTACCACTGACCGGATACTATGTAGGAATCGCCGTGTCCATCTTCAGCTGACCGAATGCTATGTAGCAATCACTGTGATCACCTACCACTGACCGAATGCTATGTAGAAATCGCTGTGATCACCTAACACTGACCGGATTATATGTAGGAGTCGCTGTGTCCATCTACCCCTGACTGGATGCTATTTAGGAATCGCTGGGTCTATCTACCACTAACCTGATGCTATGTAGGAATCGCTGTGTCCATCTACCCCTGACTGGATACTATGTCGGAATCGCTGGGTCTATCTATCACTGACCGGATGCCATGTAGGAATCGCTGTGCCCATCTACCGGATGCGATATTGGAATCATTTCTGGATAATGAGGGCGACCAAATAAAAAAGCATTGGACAAATTTCTTAAAAAAATTATGAGGGCACACTTTGCTTAAAAAAAATTTAAAACATTTTATTCCCATGTGTAATTTTGAAAGATGCGTGAGAGGGTGATGTTGCGGAAACAAATTTTCTGTATATATTTTTATACTTCTCAAGTAATAATTTTCGACTTATTGCTAAAACTGACAAATTCACAACATACACCATACTGAAGAAATTAGCATTAATTAGTAGTTTATGACTCACACTTATTTTTTTTTTAGATCTATATTGCAGACTAACTATTATAAAGTGATGTAAATTGCGTATTTCGTAGTAGCATGAGTTAATGATCTAGAGAAAACAAAAGGTATAACATATATTTAGTAGCAATTTTATGTTTATCACGTTTTGTGCTACCGGATAATAAAAAAAAACTATTGCTCAGGGAGGGGGGAGGGGGGGGGGTTTAACGGGTTTTCTCTTTTGATCTGGCATAATGTCAATAAATTAATAATAATATTACACCGTCTCATTTGCATGATATATGTTCTCAGCAGACACAAGGCGTTACATCAATGTTGCTTCAACGTAGTAGATGGTGTACCAACATTGAACCAACATTGAACCATCTGCTGGATTATTACTTATCACTGTGTTATATAATGGCATTACAACATTTGATTAAAAATAAGGCCAATTCTTTGATTACGTTTTTATTTTTTCACATTTCCAGTATGTAGCCTCACTCGCAAGTCATCTTTATCAGTATATGCCCTTATGTATTTTCGTGCAAAATGTTTGTTCAAAGTAATATTTTTGTTTTTTCCATTTTGGAACATAGTAGTGATTAGAAAAAAAGGGATTGCATTTTTTTCTAACTCTTTAAATCGATGAAAATTGACTAAATTCAAAATGGCCGCCATGTGTTCAAGATATTATCTATCTCACCACAACTTTTGAAATAATGAACACAAAAATGAGAATAATATATCGATTTGTATAGTTTTTAGGGCGAGAAAACTGGTAACACTATTATATTGCAAAAAATAAACAGTTTAACACAATTTTTCTCGATTTTAAACAACAAAATTTAAAAACATAGCATAAGATATCTGCTACGTGTCCTAGAGGTTGTGTGCTAGGCCTTGAGCGGGATTTAGGATACTGTGTGGAGGGCAGTGACATCTGGTACGTCTCACCATGCTCAGGAGGTTATTCCTCCATAGGGTGGGGCACTAGGTAAAAATTTGGGTTCTGTGTGTCGACAGGATAGACGAACTCTTAGTCTTGAATATACCTTTGTGGTCAAAATATACTTTTGAATATACACATTTTCAAAACATAACTAGGCCCTATACAGTTTCGGGCGAAACATACCATTTATTAGGCCTGTACAGATTTTAACAACTAAACACCCTTTCTCAATAGAAACAATGCTCGGGGTATCCTAAAAGTATTAACAAACAATCTGTCGCTGTCTAAAACCAAGATATATAATTTCAACAAATTTCTGAAATATTATTCAATTAAATACCTTCGTCATCATCACATTTTTGAAACTCTACTCGAGTCGTGACCTCAAACATGTGGAACATGAAGTTATATAATTGTATTATTAAGAATGCTGCCACAAAAGACACGTAAAAATTATAATTTGTTTTTAAATTCTAGCAGCTAAGGAATGTAATATGACAAAAAGTATTAAACTGTTATGCTCACCACTCCGAAAACATGTACCTTGATTTATTGTACGTCACTTGCACTATTTATACGTGCACAGATTCATGCAATGATTGTATAATAAGTGATTTATAATTATAATCTCATCTGCTTGATTCACTTATTTCATTTATCTGATATAACAATATCTTTCGGAATTTTAAATATATTGCTGAATATATTATCGGAACTATCTGTTCTCTAAATATATATCGAAAAAGAAGATAATTAAAACAAAGTAAGTTTAAAATGTTTCTGAGAGGGGTTCTCCGGCTCAACTCTTAAAAAAAGGCTTCGACTCTGTACGTACTTTGGATTCACGTATCACACATGTGTTAGTTTAAAACATATTTTATTGACCAATTGAAGCAATACAGGATTGTAATACATAGCCTTCGCTCGAAAAAAAAGAAAGTGAGTGATGCTTGCGGAGTCATGGTGTGAGTACTATGAGTAGCCAGTAGGTGTAAATCTCGTTGGCAGAGATAGAAAGTGTCATAAAACAAATGCTTGGAAGTGGTATAATAGCATTGTCAACATGACCTTATATTGTCAACATGACTTCATGTTGTCAACATGACCTCATATTGTCAACAGGACCTCACATCCCAGCAAACACAAGGCAACGACCCAAAGCCAGCCGGATGCTAGACCGACGTTGTAGATGGTGGGTCGACTCTATGGCAGCATTGGGCCGATGTCCAGCGTTCAGCGGGATGAGTGATGTCACTGTGACAGCGCTATATCCATGTGATAACATATAATAAACCCTAAATATATATAACATAAAATTAAGATGGAATAGCGTCATGTCTGACTCATCAGCGCCGTAGACATGTGAATGTGTCAGACATGACAGTAACTTCCAAAAAATGGTGATTATGAGTCTTACTATTTCTTTGTTAGCAAAGCAGATCGTTTAGTGGCGGTGATAAAAGTATCTAGCAGGGATATCAATTGAAGGTCAAGAAGGCTGTCACGTGTACCATGGAGAAGCGTATCTAAGTTGTAATTTATATTTATTTGGGTTAAATTTTCTATTAAAACGACTCTGTGTAGATGGTATTGTGGACATTCGATATAAAAATGGTTGATTGTTTCGTTACGTCCACACGTACATAAAGGATTATCAATAATGTTCATTGTAAAAAGATGGTGGTTAAGCTCACAGCATTCCATTCTGATTCTGGCCAAGATAATATTGAGTTTTCTTGTGCCAATGTTATGATATTGTATTGGGCTTGTTACTTTGTAGTATTTGTTTTAGTGACTTTTTTGATGTTAAGTTTTTTATAGAATCGTGTAGATTGTTCCAGAATTTGGTAGTGGCAGGAATATAAGATTTTCAAAAGGTTTCTGTGCGAGTGTTGGCTTGGTTTATATTTGAGTTGTTTCGTAGGTTGTATCTGCCTTGACTAGTTTCTTTAACTGTTGGGGAATAATGGGTTTTAAATAAGAAGGAGTCCTATCGTGAAGTATAATATCAGAATAAAGTATGATCATTTTGTTTTCGCGTCGGGACTGTAGACTTTCCCATGACAGTTCGGTGTGAATTTCAATAGATGATGTGCCACGTATAGCCCCTGATACTATTTGTCCTGCTCTCTTCTGAATTTTGGTAAAAGAATTCCAGATTTTCTTTAGTTGCATTTGAAAAAAGCTCGTTTGAGTATTCCAGGACGCTTCTGACAAAGGTAAAATAAAGAATTTCAAAACTATTTCTACTCAGTTTAAAACTGAGTAAATTTAGGATATCCAAACGTTTATTGGCTTTAATTGATATTTCCTCAAAGTGTTTGTCCCATTTTAAATTTTGTTGTAAGGTAACACCTAAATGTTTGGAGTAGGGTATATTTTGTAGTTCTTGGTTATACATCTTGAGGTTATTTGGGGGAGTAATATTTCTATAATTAACCAACACTGTTTGTTTTTAAAGCTGTTTAGTATTTGCAAATTTATTATATGACAATTTGAAATAGATAAAAGTAAATTGTCATCTGCAAATAGAGTCAGTTTTGATGTTAGGCCTTCTTCCATATAATTAATATAGACCAAAAACAAAAGTGGTGCAAGGACGGAGCCTTGAGGAACTCCAGCGTTTATATCAGGCCAGCAAGACGACTCACCCTGCAACACCACCCGCTGCTGTCTGTCACACAAGTAGTTACTGATCCATGCAAGTAATTCCTCCGTGATTCCCATATTTTTGAGTTTGAATAATAGCTCGGCGTGCCATACTTTGTCAAAAGCTTTGGAAATGTCACCAAACACCATCTGTACTTTTAATCCCTTATCAAAAGCTTCAGAGATGCTGTGGTACAAATGTACCAGATGGTGTGTGGTGCTACATCCCGGAAGAAATCAAGATTGAGATTTATATATTAGATCGTTATCTCTAATATAGTTATACATATGCTTAAAAATACACTGTTCCATTACTTTGCCTACAGAACTTAATAGGGAAACGGGCGGTAATTATTACAGGAACTTTTCTCGCCTTTTTAAATATTGGGATGACATTTGCCTGTTTCCACGTATCGGGAAAAATTCCGTGTTGGAGGTATAAATTAAAACGATTAGTTAATGGTTTTCATATTGTTTTGGCAGTTAGTTTTAAGACATGGGGACTAATTACGTCAGGGCCAGGTGCTTTTGCTGGTTTAAGTGTAACTAGAATATATTGCACTTCCTTCTCACCGAGGCGTATTGATGTTAATCGACCTTCTGTGATAAATTGAGCAGCAGGCAGTGTTGTGTGCGAGTCGTCCACTGTGGAATGCGAAACGAAGAAATTGTTAAGCGCACTCGCTTTGCTGATATTGTCATGAATAGCTTCACCTGATGGCAATAATAGAGCTGGCATGTTGTGGGATTTTGAGTTCTCAATATGTTGTTTAATTGTTTGCCACCACCCGCGACCACCGATATCTTCTAACTCTAAATTACTGATTTGTTTGTTTTCGTATGCTTCTTTGGACAAAGCTAGACAATGAACATATTCATTTCGAATGCTGCGATATTTTGACCATGCTTCGTTGGTGTTTTTTTAATTTAGCGTGTTTAAATAGTTTGTCCCGCTGACGCCTTTTGGAGCGTAGAAGGTTGGTGTGCCCTTTCGAGTTTTTACAATTTTGTTAGGAATGAATTGCCTGGCCAGAATAATAAAAGATTGCGTAATGAGAGAGGTAATTTCGTTAACATTCTGCCGGTCTAGATGTGCTTGCCAATCGTGGTTTATGATAGCCGCGTTCATTCCTAACCCAATCTGCTTCTGAGTACAGCCAGATGTGTTTCCATTATATATGATAACTACATCTCTATATATATCTTATATTATTTGTTCGTGTAATACTGAGGTAACATTGAATTAAATATATCGATAGCAGTGTTCATAAAGTCATTGACATAACTATGATACAATATACATTTAAAGATAATGAGTTTACACAATCATGGTCATTGCTATAACAGCTCTTCAAAAACTAACGATTAGATAATAATTTTCGTTCATTTCAGTTTAATTTTCTTTCATTTTAGATTAACTCATTCAAATTGTATAATGTACCGTACATTTATTTATTATGAATATTATTCTGCAATAAATTAATATGATTTATCGTAGTGGGGCAATAACTCTAACGCTGAGTAACTCGAGCCCAGACCCATACACGGTTAAGGTCATCTTAACTTCAAACACACTAAAATGTTGAGTACATTTTTCAGATATACGTACCACAAAGATACATTAAACCTGCTCCTAACTTACATTCCAGGAATTTCACAACAACAATGCAAGATCCAGATGGTACCTCCGCCTTTTACCATCACAAAAAGACCATATTAGTTGCAACTCCAAATTGGAAGAGAAATATAGGCCTAGCTACTATAATGAATTGAATGCTACAAATGAAAAAATATCTTTTGCGGAGGATAGTCGAGACTTGTATGATAACTAAATGCCAGAATTGCGTAATAATTGTTTTATGTACGATGAGCTATTATTGGACTTTGCAATGACCCTAGATTGTCCTTGGTATAATATGTGTTTGTTACTGTAAAGGCCAACCCTGCAACCCGAACCAATATAAATCTTTATTTTCGTTAGCATTGGCATACCCCTTTCCATTAATGTGTAAAACACTACTTTTTTGCGTCAAATTGTGCAAGTGCTTGAGGACTAGTCTTAAAAAACCCAGTATGGTATGACCTTGTTGTTGATTTTTTGCAAATAATTTTTATAATTATGGCACCGCATTATTAATTTCTATACGCACCTGTTAATATGTGTAAATATCTAAATAGGAATACTAGTTCAGTTATTCTTCCACTATTCTAATTTAGTATGTAACATGACATCATTTAACATTTTAGCCTCAACAAGTGTTAGTTGCTCAGTTGATTTCTTGCAATTCAGAATTATGCGTAGAATATACCAGACTGGAATTAATTTATTAGGATTAGACTTGACATTGCAATGACACCATAAAGCCCTCATCGGAAAGGGAACCCTCAGTTTATCTGAACAATTACACCCTCTTGATCGATTGGTTCATATTCTAATCTATCATGCAGTTGGTTATGTCTATGGGTGATGGTAGTCTTACTGCACATGTATAATGAATAGATGTGCGGTACGTAATTTACTTGGGTAGTATTTTAGGCAATATAATGATGTTGAATGATGGTAGAATTTGTTATATTGTAGTTCCTGATTAAAAATATTATGGTTTGTTGCGTAAAATATAACTTCAGTGATTTCATGGCAGCCATTTTGAATTTCATGTTTTACAAAAAAAACAGCAAGGATGAGAGCTCCACATCCGCCCAGATATCACCATAGGGGAACCAGCCAAGCATAATCGAAACACATAAAAAATATCAGCCAAAACAATGTTAGTCGCAGTTTCACTGCGATATCCGGTTGTTTTTGCCTATATTTGTATAAATATAGACTTTAAAATATATTTGTCTTAAAACGAATGAAAGAATTGGCTTTCTCATATCTGAAAACATAAGAATAGACATATTATTTATGTCTCTAGCGTATGTGGTGGCAAAATTATTCGTAAATATGTTTATTTATATATACGCTGGCAGCCATCTTGGATTTTGCCATTTTGGACATTTTCTCTACCTTTGAAAAAATGCAATCTCTTTTTTCTTGATCATCATGATAGTTTGAGTCAGAACCAAGTGAAAAATCAATTTTAACAGAAAAAATACACGAAAGTGTTATATGTGACAAATGAGCCTTCTAAGTTTAATAGTACATCCTGCTACAATTCCAACATAGAATTATTAGATCTATGCATTATCATTGCAATAAGAGAAGAAAAACGCAAATATTTTAACAATATAAAATTCCAACCATATTTTCATCACAGGAAACTTTGCGCGAGCATTCAAATAAATTATTGTATTGCAAATGCATTTAATATACAATTTGTGAATCCAGGGTCTAATTTATAGCAGCTGATATCATCTCACCCCTGACATAACTTCATCTTACCCCAAATTGACGGGGTAAGATGGCGCGGTATGAAAAATACACTAAAATTCCAAGCAAAGTTTCATGCATCAGATTTCAGCCCAGGCTAAATCGACATATTTCCATGAAAGGCTGCAATTTTCTTCCATTACAAATATGTATGACATTTATAAATATAAATAACGCACCCTTTTAAGCATGCACATATCTGGGTTCAGAAAACAAAGGCCAGCTATGGATATGTCCAATAACTACGATTTATGAAGTTGTTTTCTTTGACCATGCTGACTAGGTTGTTTTGCTGTTCATTTTGAAGATTTTATAATAAAAAAACATGTTTGAGCGTATGTGGGGAGAAGACTATTTACTCTATTGCGATGGGTGATGTATTATTAGAACAGAAATTCAATTATCAGAAAATCAATGACAGACGCTCACGTAACCCTACCCCCTAAATCCATCATGTCGCTTGATGGCCATTTTAGATTTTGGGCCACCAATGGTCCTAAATGGCCGCCAAAAAAAGGTCAAGATGATTTTTTGGCAACTGCAGTTAATAATCGTCGCACAAAATCACATTAGCAAGAATACCCAAAAAATCCCACGACGTTTTTTGACATAAGGGAGTGTATAGGCCTACTATGCCGTGACAAGTGGCAGCGTAATCAACTACTCCATTTCGGCTCACTTTTTATGTAGCTGCTTCCGCCTATAATCAGAAAGTTAGCAGAAACCTAAAACAAATTCTTCACCAAAATATTTTTGTACCACGGTCTTGTATAATGTCTGGACTAGCCACACAAAATTTGTTTACTCTGGATATTCATAGGGGGATTTTTAGGAAGGTAAAATCCAAAATGGTCGACTATCTCACAGAAATAACATGGGGAGTGATAATTAATCATCAATTTGTTTACAAATGTGCTGATTAAAGGGTTGGAAGTCGTTTGACAATAGATGAGCGACATAAAAAAAATGACCGCCAAATGTTTCATGGATGGAGCTTTTTTTGCGCCTGTTTGTATTCTATGTGTCAATATAATTTTTTTCTATTATTTGCCATTATTTTTATAACCTTTGGATGTGGTTTTGATAAGCTTATTAGTCTAGTCGAAAAGTAGGGTTCCAGTGCACCCTCGTAAATATACGTCTAATTGGTGTATCTTGATTGTGAAAAAACCCGTAGAAAACGATAAGCTTTTATTCACAAGCTGAAAAAATGTCCCACGTGCCATTTTTATGCGAATTTGTGCCGCTATTACCAAAACAAGTCTATATTGAGTTATAGCTCAGTCAATATCACAGATAATTTACTGATTATTTAAGAAGTGATCACATCCTCCCTAATAATTATCTCAGACACTACAAAGATGATCTTGGCCACCGAAGAAGCCACAGCCGCTTTAAAAGTTGTCGCAGCAACTACAAGAATCATCTTGGCCACTGAAAACGTGATCACAGCCACTTTAAACGTTGTCTCATCCCCTACAAATGTATTCTTGGCCACTGAAGAAGTGATCACAACCACTTTCAAAGTTATCTTAGCCACTACATAAGTGATCTTAGCCACTGAAGAAGTGATCACATGCTCTCTAATAATTATTTCAGCCACTACAAATGTGATATTGGCTACAAGCAGTTATCTCATCCACTGCAAAGTGATCTAGGCCACGAAAGAAGTGACCACAACCACATTAAAATGACCTCGGCCACTATATAAGTGATCTTAGATACATAAGAAGTGATCACATCCTCCTTAAAAATTATCTCAGCCACTACATAGGTGGTCTTGGTCAATAACAAAGTGATGTCAGCCACTGAAGCCACTTTAAAAGTTATCTGAGTCACTACAAAGGTGACCTTGGCCACAAACGAACTGATCTTGGACACTGAAGAAGTCATCACAGCCACTTTAAAAGTTATCTCACCCACTACACAAATGATCTTCGCCACTGAAGTAGTAATCACAGCCTCTTTAAAAAGTATCTCAGCCTCCACAAGGGTGATTTTGGTCACTAAGAAACTGATGTCAGCCAACAAAAAAATTATCTCTGTCACTACAAAAATGATATTTACCACTGAAGAAGTGATCACGGTCACTTTAAAAGTTGTCTCAACCACTAGATAAGTGATCTTAGAAACTGAAGAAGTGATCACATTCTCCTTGAAAATTATCTCAACCACTACAAAGGTGATCTTGGCCACCAACACACTGATGTCAGCCACTTAAAAAGTGATCTCGGTCACTGCAAAAGGGATCTCGGCCACCAAAGAAGTCATCACGGCCACTTTAAAAGCTATATCAGCCACCACAAAGGTGATATTGGCCACAAAAGACTTATCTTGGCCACTGAGGAAGTCATCACAGCCATTTTAAAAGTTATCTCAGCCACTACAAAAGCTATTGACTCGCCAGTGTTGTTATGAGAGGCTAATTCAAAATATGTATTGAACATAATTATCATTGGGATTGGTGGCGCTTAGACCTTCATGACAATTTGTTCTATGTATATTTTTTGTCTTCGATCTACAATACGATCAGAACCGTTTAGGGTTTTTCTTTAGTGTGTCAGGCAAATCGGCAATGAACTGTTTGTGCTTGAACTGCAATAATTTATGTAATTAATTTCCTACTATTCTAAATGTATTCTAATGATGAGCTCTATTAAACCTCTAACTTTTGTCCAAGCTTCGTTCTTTTTCGGACATCCCACTTCAGAGTCAAACCAAGATGGTAAATTCCTGAGAGTACATTTTATCTTCTTGTGGTAATTTTGGGTACATATGTTTAACAGCATCATCATAGCACTAGAGCCAACATTCCCAGTCCAGATCAACATCTATATTATTAGTACATTCGACTTTTTTAAAAATCGCTTAGCTTCCCCTGATTATTTCTTTTGACACGTTCAATACGCAATACGTGAAAAGTGGACATGGGAGTTTAAGAGACGGTCAGCAATGACTTCAGTAGAAGATGTTTCCACCTGTGCTCATCCAAGCGTAGACCCCTGCACTTACGTAGGCGGTGGGCGGAAGAGTAGATTTACTTGAGACCACCCCCACCACACACACACACGTCTGCAGTGCTATATAACTGATGAGATACTAATCAAAACATACGAGATTTAATCGAGTGCCACAACTGATCGTGACGGACATAGTAGCTTCTGCATCCACACATCCCGCTGACAATGAGGGCTGGTTTTGTTATCTGGATCGTTCTGCTGCTCACAGAATATACACACGCAGCAGTACTAACAGAAGCAGGTAGGATACGATTTCACGACTTATGGTAGGGTTTTTTTGACAGTTTTGACTGAATTCCGGTTTAATTTGGGCCTGCGTGGAAGACGGACGCGTGGTCCGGCATGACACCAGCATTGTGTAGCTGAAGCTGATCAATTATTAACACATTTATTTTATAATTGAAAACAACTGCCTCATAAATATGCCCATGACTGCACACAAATATATTGTGTTTAACATATATAATGTTACATAAATATCAACAAATCACTCTATTTTATGATTTCGGAACATGTAATGTATTGAACACATTTGTGACCCGCCACGCGAAAAGGACTATGAAGTCAAAATTGTCAAAATTGATTTTCATAGCAGATTAATAGCCGTGTTCTTTCTGTGAAAGAACTTTTGAGAAAAATTCATATTTTTTTGTTTTATGAGATTTTTAAAATTTTAATATAAATAATGTAATCATTAAATTTAGATTTAAATGACAAAATAAATAATTTTACAAAAGCCGCGGGGAGGTACCTTTTCGCATGGCGGGTCACATTTATCCAGCTGATCAACTGTGATCAACATTAAATTTTTTAAAATTTACCTTGAAAAGTTCTTCATATCACGTTCGTGTACTCGAGCTGAATAATTACTTATTGATTCCAATAGATAGTGAATTGAATTCAGAAAATATTTTTTCGATGGGTTATTCCATTACGCCTAGATGGGTTATTCCATTTTCTCATAAATTATTGAACTCATCATTGACATGTGGTATGAGCACAAAGCTATCAAAGACTGAGCTGTAGTGGAGGGGGGGGGGGACTCTACGAGGCTTATACTTGGCGTCCCAGGTCTGATATAAGAAAATCAGGGCTTTTACAAATGAGCTAATGTTTACACAATATTTTTACTTGGAATGCTCATCCAGGATACGTACTTCTACCCGTGCCAAATAAGTCATTACCACAAACAGCAATAATATAGTCGTGGTGACTGCCTTTTGATTACCCTGATTGAGAGTGATCATACGCTATGCTAGTAATGATGAAACAACACTAAATTAACTCGATTGTTTGCTGTCTAATAAACACTTAATGAAAAGGTTATTGAATAGGTTTTGATGCATGGTGTAATGGAGATAGGCTCCATACATAGTATTATGATACAGGTTTCGTTGCAACTGGATAATTGCATGATAACCATAATCAACAACGTTTTTAGATACCGTGTTAGAAAACCTTACATTAGTACTAGTATACTTAGGATATAAATACACCGTGTGGTTGTTTGGGATCTCATGTTTCTAAAATTATTATGGATTTTAATGGTTTACTTACAGCTTCAATACAGTTTATATACAACTATACTTTGCTGTACACTGTACATCATTTAATCTTCCAAACATCTCAAATAGTGCCAAGATGTGGTGATTTGGGACTATTGGAAAAACCTCAAAAGTGTCCAAATAACCGTCCCCCGTGTGTATATAACCCTATGTATAAGAATTGTGATATTCAGTGTTCTCACAATCTACGGCAATTATGCAGCAAGCGCAATAAAATATATTGGTTTGCACGCTTTAATTTTAAGTTTTCCAATAACTACATGGGTTACTTTGTTTATGGTGGCTCTGCATGTGTGATGGTATTTATTAATTAAGTTGAACAATAACACATTCACATTTCTGCTAGCATACAACTACTACTCTTGTCTGCTTACTTGCGAAACGGATTCTTTCTCTATGTTTTGCAACGTGCAGATTTAACCGTTTCTGCGCGGGGACTGACTTTAGACGTCAGAATTTGACGTCTATCCTCTTACGATCCTCTCACAGAAATAGTAAAGTATTTATAATGGACGTAGACCCATGACAATGGTATTGAAATGTAGCCGAAAGAGCTAACTATGATATTTAGAGTGATTGCAAATTGAAAAAACCTTCGGGTATCCATGGCTTATACAACCAGATTTCAGCGTTATAAGGGCTAATACGGACGATAATCACATTGCTCTTTGCTTTTTAAAGATTTCTGCATAACAAAATGCTGCAAAAGAAAGAAATGTTTAAATGAGGGTGATTACCAGTCATGCAACGGATGCAACGTCTACGCCACATGTGGTGTCCTGGACACCTTTATCGACAACAGACCATGTCCTATGGGAGACGACGGAAGGCAAGAGGAATGGGACGATAATCTAAAACGATGTGTGCCATACGGATTTTCCGATACATGCGGATCAGGTGAGTTTCTACTGAGCATTTATATTATCTTTTTCTATCAGTACGGCTCCGGATATATCTTTTTTAAAAAGGCTGATCCAACATCTGACAAAGGGCGCGAGAACACTCGGAAAATCTGGGGGGGGGGGGGGGTCGTTGCATTCTATATTTTTTGTTAATGTGATTGTATTTTCTGTATACAAAATATACAAAATATAGGCCGACAATAAAAATAAATATTTAATAATATATATAAATATATATAAATATACAATAAAAACAGGGCGCGTGCCAGGTGTTCAATATTGAAAATGGTAACCAGACACTAAGATTACTACGTTTTGAACATGCTAAAGTGAAATGAAATGAATTATGCCACATTTGTGCACTTATAGGCTAAACAGGCCCAGGAGCACCTCCTGAGTGAGATGAATAGGATGACACTGCCCTCCAGACACAGGTCTCGAAATTCGAGTCCTGTCGATCCGAGGCCGAGCACACTACCTCTCGGTCACGGAGGTTCCCCATGATATTGAATCATTACGAGTGAGCGGGGAAGAAATATTTTGTTTATGTGACACATGAAAGCCAGAGTGGAGTTCAAACCCGCGATCACCGACTTTCCAAGCAGGCAGCTTTAACCACTGCACCAGGGCCCCCGCCTTTTGAACATGATGAAATAATTGAATTGATTGATATGATATTAAATAGTAACTGTTGTTTGTATACGATAAGACAATAAGTCCAATAGTACGCACAGTGATTTATATCCAAATAGTTTACATTTATAATTATATGAAAATCATAGGTCTATATGCACAAAATGTGAATTACCAAAAAAGCCACGTAATATCGAGACACATCATCAAGATTAATAAAATCATAATTATATCTGAATGTTTTGGTAATAGGCTCTTATACTGTGACGAGCCCAATGAAATCAGTTGACGGCTGCCAGTGATAAGATAGGCAAAAAATCGAAGAACAAAGTAACATTATGTGAACCACAAAAATGGCATGTAAAGCAACAAAATAAACATATGTGCGTAAATACTAACAGGCCCTAAAATCTCTTCTAAAAAAATGAAGTAATTACGCAAATATGCATCTTATACAATATTTTATTCCAGGCTTACGTTTATTCGGCGACCACTGTGCGCTATCTAAACAATTGTTGAACAAAAACTTGAAAAACAACTACATTTTCGGTATTTTTTTACATTCAGAAGAAAACCTCATGGCATAGCTAATAATAGATGATAATGTTATTAATACCGTTATGTAATGGCGCCACACAAACTTCTGAAACTCTTAACCTCGTTATCTATGATAACACAAAATGTCATCAACAGAGCGCTCCACGCCAGAGCTTAGTTCCACCCACTCCATACAAGCCACTGTGAAACTGGGTAAATGCACTACACCTCTAGGGCGTGGGCCCTAGGGTGGTGGTTAGTACCGCTGCCTTTCACGCCAGAGTTCGGGGTTCGGTTCCCGGTCTCGGCGGTTTGAAAGAAACAAAAAATGTTCCTTCCCCATCCACGTGTGAAAGTCAGGTTTGTGGGGAGCCTCCGTGACCGAGAGGTAGTGTGCTCGGCCTCAGACCGACAGGGCTCGAATTTCGAATCGTGTGTCTGGAGGACAGTGTCATTTCAATCATCTCTCCATCCTCAGGAGGTTCTCCTGGCCCAGCTTAGCCTATATGTGCACAAAGGTGGCCTAAAGCCCGATTCATTTCATTTTTTTACTACACCTCTAGATTCATTACAAAACGTTAAATACAGCTCGTTTAATCTACCAACAACAACGTAAGTCAGTAATTTAAGAAAGGGTTTTTTTGAGGATCACATGATGGAATGAAGCAGGATTTCAGAACGGAATTTACATTTTTCCGAGGTAGTGTCGATATAAATCAATCTAAACGTACCTTCCGGGACATAAAAACCACCGGTGGTTCAGAATAATAATATATGATTATAACAGTTTCTATCAAAATCTATAAAAAACACTTACTTAGTATTTCTTAAAGAGTTATAGGACTACTTATTATGTAGTAGTCAATTAATCTCTGGACAAATGTATCAAACATTATTTAACATAAAAACACAGTCAAATAATGACAATCCATCTAGGTTCATATAGAGCATATTGGTGCTGTCTCCCACAATAAATTCAAGTTGAGAGGAACTTACACATGTAAAAGGGGAATTTAGCTTACACATGCATACAATCAAACATACTGCTTAATAAAACACACATGTAGATTTTTACTGTAGCATGACTAGTTAATCTTCGAGAATCATCATCTTTGCTTTGTGACGTAAAATAATTACACGTTCGTGATAAATGACCATTATTTTAATAACTTTAATTACGACTTGTCTACATTATAATATGGAGCAGAACATTTAAATAACTTATTTCTAATAATACTAGATTACCTTTTTAAAATGTCCAGGGATGTCGAGGACTACAGCTCCGCCACCAGAAACCACTCAAGCTATAACCTGTGCTCCTGAACGTAAGTAGTCTTATCACCCATTTTATCCGTATTTCCCCAGCAAACATGAGACGTTGACCCTATGCTGCTTTAATGTCGGCCCACCGTCTGCGCCGCTGGCCCAACATTAAATCAACATAGGGTCAACGTCTCGCGTTTGCAGGGTTGTTGCTAGCCGAGTCGAGCGTGCATGACCTTTATTCACTTTAACCTTTTATCTGCCAAATCATTTAATTTAAACTTTTACCCACTTGATAAGTTGAGCAATCATCTCTGACTATATAGGTCTTGTGTGTACGCCATCCATGTAATGATTCTAATACCGGTATAGAATAAACGTATTGCCGGATCTCGCAGTAGTCCAGCGATCACTCTGTGCAGTTTTGAAACGAAATTATCTGTTTAACTTTTGAATGAATGAATAAATTATTGGGCTTTAGGCTACTGGCATTTAAAATGCGCGAATTTTAAAACTGATTTTTAATAAACCGTGTCAGGACATTGGCTTCAGATAAGGAAATCATTTCATATACTATGCTTAAAAATGATAAGGTTTTAAAAATAATTTGTAAATTTAACAGCTCCCTTCTTTAAAATGTTCAAATAATAAATATGTTATATCTTCAAACCCAAAAATAGTAAATAATGTTATACAAACTAGTCTAGCAATCAAAAAGCAAAAATGACGGCACCGTAAACATTTGATTGTGTGCGTTCAATGGCCTGAGAGACAGCCAGTGTGTGGAGATTACAACTATATAAGTAGCCAACTTAGGTTCACCAACCAAGACCGAGGACACGGGGATGGTGTCCCAGCGGACACAAAACGTTGAATAAAAAAATAATGTTGGTCTGAGCATGTGCCGGGATAGCTCAACATTCTTATTTTTATAATTAATTGTATATTTACGGGTATAATTATCTACGTGTATATGATATCAGTTTGCAATGTTCAAAGTGCAATGTGTTCTACTTTTTTTTTAGCGACCACTGCAATGATGCCTACCGAAGGTACAGGGGGTGAGTGCGTTATTTTGATAAGTCACACGTTGGTTTACGTAACTTAGGTTTTAGGTCTGCATTTATGAAACATCTTATATCGTCGTTTTATGAAATACTGCATTTTTTTATATCCTTTGACCCCGAACCATAATCTTCCACTCAGCTGTCATCACTGATTAATTTAAAAGTCACCAGTTAGGCCCCTACTCTTTCTTTGGTACGACAGAGTTTATGTAATGACGAGAGTAATAGTTTGGAAATTTACTTCGAGCTTGTAACACTAAATAGGGTCCATATAAGTATGCTTAAATCATCGCATTAAGCCATTTATCATATTTTACCGATAATAATTTAATTGTGAATAACCTATTGTGTATGATGCGGTTTTCATTTATTATAAAGACAACTAATATAGATGACGAATGGAATATCGTTCAAGGGGTGAAATATATTTTTTATAAATTTGTCAAAATCTGTTCCAGTTACAAACCCTGGACAGTGCATCACTTCCTGTTCCGGAATGAGAAATGGGAACTACCAGTCGTGTAAGAACTGTAATGTTTACGCTACCTGCTACAACGGTGATCTGTATGACGACAGGCCATGTAGCACCGTGACCACACTCGTCTGGAATGATTATCACAAAATGTGCGTCTGGCCCTATCAAGATAACACCTGCGATGCCCCAGGTTAGTGTCAATCCCAGCAAACACCAGGCGTTGGGCCAATGTCGTGCTGATGCTGGGCCAGCGTCGTGGAACGATCCGGATCCAGATGCCAATTTCAACCTGGAAGTTCATGTAAATAAGCTATAAGTTCAAATGTTTTTTATCATTATAAGAAACATCAGTAGGGTCAGAGTGTGTCTCGTGAATCTACAGAGAGATCAGTACACGCACCTGTAACCAGGTAACGTCACGCCTAGATATGGGGAATATCTTGCTTTATAGCCTGCTACGGAAGCCAGTCAGTAAACTCCAGCGTGTCCAAAAAGCTACGGCCAGGCTTGTGACGTTAACCAGCAGAAGGACACACATAAACACCTATACTTAAATACCTTCATTGGTTTCCTATCTCTCAGAGAATCTAGTAAAAAATTCTCACAACTCTGTATCGCTCCCTACACGGTCATACCCCGGATATTTTGAAAGACGTGTCAAGTCACTATTATCCCTGTAGGACGTTGCGATAAAATCTTTTGATAGTTTAGTAGTGCCGCGTGCTCGTGATGCCTATGGCAGCAGAGCTTTTTCCATCTGTGGACCTCATTATTGTGGAACCAATTGCCTTGTCCCTTAAAAATCCCACAAAATTTTATAACTAATGTTTTTAAAGAGTGAATTCTCTCTTGCTTATTTACCTATTGTCACTTCTAAGAATAAGTTTAAAGCGAC